>JAHWXV010519510.1:0-10641 GCA_024586415.1 Phrixothrix hirtus | reverse complement strand
AAAGGGATATATTTAATATTTCAAAATGGAATTCGTTGTGACAATTAAACTACTATAAGTACATATGGTAATTCTTCACGCGTAGCGGTGTTATTAAATTGAAATAGTTTACAAAAGAAATTAATGATAGATAACAACTAAATTTACATAACTTAGATGATTAAATGCACAAAAAAACCAGCGGGAGCTGACAGCGTATTATCAAACTAAAAAGATAGAAATTTATTCATTAAATTCTGACGTTCTATTCACAGCACGTCTATTATTATTAAAATATGTTTCAAAACTCCAGATTTAGTTTTATTAATGTTATTTTAACTATACCTTATAAGTAGATTTCAAATTTTATAAATTAAATGTTTTATTATGATATACCACATTATTACAGATTTGATAAGAGTGTTGTCAGTATTTTATCCTTTTTATTGATTTACTACATTGTGCTTTTTATAGTTTTATATTTTTATTATAATAATTTTTTAATAATCTTACTTTCGCTTTGGAATTTTTAAATTATCTATGTCTTTGTGGTATCACCAGATATGTTTAAATAGTATTTGATAATTCTTTCCTAACATTTTGTATTATTAACTTTATATTCTTGCTAGTAAACGAATGCTCCAGTTTTAAACATGAAAGAATTTTTGAATGCATATACAAACTATATATTTTAATTAGGTATACAAGCAAATTTTATTATATTAGATTTATCTTTAGGCATATTATATCTTAATTAGATCTATAATTAGCTTCTTATACCTTATAGTTGCCCTGATCGTGAT
The DNA here is from genome assembly GCA_024586415.1 of Phrixothrix hirtus. Classification (NCBI taxonomy): domain Eukaryota; kingdom Metazoa; phylum Arthropoda; class Insecta; order Coleoptera; family Phengodidae; genus Phrixothrix; species Phrixothrix hirtus. Next base: position 9,859 of record JAHWXV010519510.1, on the reverse strand, counting down.
TTAATATTTTGAATAAATCCAAGCGTCTGTAGGCTTCTAAATAAAAGTATTGGGAATGTTTTGTTTGCTTTTGTGTCTTTTCTAGATATTTTATTTCCATACCGTTTTGCATACCTTTATGATGCTTTACAGATGTGATATTCCATAGGCCCAATGTTAAATAGACACATTTTAATAGATAAAGGAAAATACTAGAATTACGTGCATGTAAAGTTTTATATAAATATTACATCATATGAATAAACTTCACATTGAAAAAGGTATAAAGGGTGGTCATACTGTAATATGAAATACATGCTAGTTTGATACAATTAAAAAAGTGATAACATTTTTAAATCAAATATAAATGTTAAGTATCACGTTATAAACAATATAATATGCCTAAAGAACATATGTTCCAAATCATGAACCGAAAGATGTCAATAAAGACATTCTATCAAAATTTACGTTCGTTGATTATGTAACTTTGCTTAATCCTCAATTAACGACTCACACCCTCCCCGGATCGATTGCGTAATTCACAAACTCAAGGTCATATCAAAATAGCTCCTTTAAATTAACAGCTCCTCCCTCTTGTAATGAATTTCCGTAATTAAAGTTCATGATGAAACGGTTTATTCATTATGGGACATAATCGCACTTCAAAGTTATTAAACTTCGCGGCAGTAGCCAAATGTAAATTATAAATAAGTTTTAAAAAAAGACGATTTATAGAAGTTTAGAGTGAAAAATGAAAAGAAAGAAATTTATTTCAATTTCATTAATCCTTATAATTTAATTTAAAGAAACACTCGTATTAAAATCCAAAAAGTTAGGCAATTCTATTAAAGCATTTAATATGAAATAAAATTAATTTGATTATTTCTACTACTAGTATGGTTAATCAGTTATATGTATAACTTAAATGATCAAACCAACTAAATACCGAAAAACAAAGCGATACTTTAACCAAAGTTATTAGATAGATCGAATTTGATGTAAGATTCCCTAATTTTTAATCACAGTACGTATCATCCAGATATCAAGTGGAGCCTTTAAGCACCATAATTCTTGATTATCAAACGACATTCGTGCCTTGATGTGATCCGCAATGAAGTACGGGTAGCATTTATTATATTAAATATGAGGACTCCAGGTAGGGATGAATGCACATACAGTTTTTTGTATACAAGCGGACTCAGTCTTTACTTACGAGATAAATTTGATGACTTATCTTGAAATTATTTTACATTATTGACTAAGAAGTCTAGTGATTCAGAATAACGAGAGACCGTTGCAAAAATGGTTTAAACCAAATAAAATTTAAATAGTACATATAAACTTAGAAGCTAATTTTAGCTAGGGTATAAAAATTGCAAAATAGTTGCACTAAGACTGTAGCTTTGAGTTTGCCCTTGATGTGCAACTTTTCACCGATATGGAAAAAATCGATATGTTAGAATATACCCAAAAGATACTTTCGCGTAAGTTAAACCTAAAATACAAATTCTAAATTTGTAGCTATATGAGAAGCATGTTTCGTAAGTAAAGGTCGGTTCACATTTGCCGCCAATAATTGCGTTGTACGCAGATGGCGTAGTATATTTATTTGTATTACCAATCATCTGCTAGCAATAATAGCTTGGCCTTACTCTGGCTAGCAGCTGTGCATATCCTGAATTAAGTGATTGCTGAATAATTCGTTATCTATCGCCAAAAGAATTTTTTTTCTGATAAAACCCATTGACAAATTTTCAATGTTTTGTGGGCCTAGCGTTATGTGTGACGGTAAAGTTCAAAGATGGTATCGTTCTGTGTGAAGGAAGAACGAATATTCACAACGAAGAACGTAGCAGTCGCCCGACTGTGATTAAAGAAGGATTGATTGAAATTTTGACTGGAGAAATCCGTCAAACCAAAGGGATTACGGTTTCTTAAATATTGACTTAATTTCCTTTTATTTCGCAATCAGTAATTTACGAAATTTTAACTGAAAAGCTTAGCCACATAAAGTTGTCTTCCAGATGGATAGTAAAAATTTTTACACCAGCATACAAAAAAACGTCTTGTTGCAGCTAAAGCATCTTTGACACCTTATGACAGTGAAGATGCTGAACTATTGGACTACATTCTAACCGATGCAGGAAAGAGTGTAATCGCGTCAGTGCTCATCCCCAAAGCCCAAAATGTTTAAGCAAGAACGTTAAAACAATATCCTTATTGTTATGGGTTTTGGGGCAACAAAAAGATATTGCTGAGCAAATTTGTTAAACTGCGAAGAACCGTTAATACCGATTCTTACTGTAAAATGCTTAAAAAGCGCCGATTTTTAATTTAAAACGAAAATTACGGGAGGTTAATCAAAGGGATTTTGCTTCGCAAGGACAATGCACAACCATACACGCTAATCAAAACGACTAAACAATTAAGGCGATTTCATTGGAAGATATTCCAACATCTGCTGTACGTTCAGCACCTTTTGCCAAGTGATTATTATCTTTTCTGCATTTAAAACAATGGCTTGCTTCGCAGAGGTTTGAAGATGATGAGGAATTGCAAAACGGACTAATCAATTAGTTTAAATCATTGATGGAAGAATTCTTCTGTAACTGCAAAACGAGTGCAGTAGAACGCTATCAAAATATGTTAAGGTGAATGACGACTATGTAGAAAAATAGTAAATTAATATAAGTTCGTTTTGGTACAATAGAATTCTTTCTATTTTACTCCTTAGCTTTTTAATTCACAGCGGCACTTGATTAAAAAGCATATCTTGTATATTACAAAATTTTCCGCTAAATGTAATAGAATTTCGTATAGTCTATCTCCATTATTTATTTTTACATTATCATTTATAAGCAAATTTCGTAAAAGTGTTTCGGAACCATTTAGGCGCATTCTATTGAATAGAATTTTCAGACCAGAACATTCTCTTGTTTGGATGCTTCGCATTACCAGAGAGAAGCAAAGCTTCGAATATGATATATAATTCTTCATGTGTTAAAATTACAGTAGTACCGTTCTGAGATGTATTACTCTTGAATACAAGATTGTTACACACAGCTTCATCAAAAAATAACTGAAAGAATTCACGTGGCGAAGATAGGTTGACTAACTTAGGACGAGGAGCTTTGGTAGAGCAAGTTGTGTTTACTAAAAATGTTGGATCTGTAATTTCTCAAGATCAAGTTTTTTTGACAAAATAGTTGCCAACAACGGGATTTTTATCTGTTATACAAAATTTGGGAATGGTATTCCGTCTTCTGAATCGTATTAAGCTTTGTTTTTATTATAAATGACTGCTTCACATTCTGTCCGAAGAGTGACGGGCCCAAAATTGTTTGGATTAGCTCCATGTTCGTCATCTGATTTATCACTGTTCATTATCAGTTTGAGGGCGATCTTCCGGAGGTAACATATATACTTCAGCTACAGGGTACAATTATCACGGGTAACTGTAATCTAAAAAAATTAGACAATCTTAGTTTTTATAACATATGTGCATGGTGTCCCTTAAAGGGGCATCAGGAGATTTTATAATTATTGAGCAAAAATACATGACACATGTCTAATTATACCCTATAAATACAATATAACACCTTTCCAACCAGTCTTCATAAAAAATGAACTAAAGCTACCCTCCGTGTCTACTCCAGTAAAATGCTGAATCCATCTTGCATTTGTTATTGTATAACTAACTATACATAATTAAATCACCAATTTTTATAGTCAAAAACCACTTTCACAACTTTAAAATATACAATTTATGCAGTTTTATGTTTACTAACCGGTGTTACCCCTTTTAAGGGGACATTATGCACTCATGGGTTGATCTGCGTCCAAACGGTCTTATTTGAAGAGATTTCATTTTTTAAATTTGACAGGTATTTCCCATCAGCAATTAGAATACTTTAATTACTCAGTTACTATCGAATTCTCAATACAATTTAGTTTCAATGAATTCATTCCTTTATTTTTTTCCTTTGGCTTTAATATAGAGAATTAAACTACAATGCAATTTCACACATCACACGTTCAACAACAGCAAGAAAAAACACTTTACTAATAAGAATTCCCTTTAATAGTACTGCCTTATTTCATAAATAATTTTAATTAAGAGATTAATCCCATACCTTCTGTCTTGTGGTTTGATTAGAAAATGCGATCACGCATAAAATTTCCGCTTGTCGTCTAATCGTGTGACGTTTCGATATGCATTCTTAGCCTGCAGGGCTATTAAACAATTAATTTATATTTATGCACGGGGTACCTCGTCGTTATGTGTAGGTTCCGAGTGGCCGATCGGAGGTCGCTGGCTGTCCTGGTAATCGAGGAATTCACTCGCAGTAGGTAGTGATCGGTATAGTTAAATAAAGAGGCCTACAAATTAAAGTAATGCGGTCGGTGAATGTAGTCGCAAGTTCTTATATGAAACGAACTTTCAAATCACTTATTTATGTTGGATTGCTGTCGATTACTTCGGCAGTAAAAATAATATGAGTAAAATCTTCAAAACGTAATTTATTTGTAATAATCAGAAATGATAAATCAAAAGAATATTCTAAAACGTATTGTACATATTTACAGGTCCATTAATTAGCTTTACATGACAAAAGGAGTTTTTTGTGTCAACGGTATGCAATTTTAATTTTAACGGACGCTCAGCGTAGATTGGATACAAACAGGATATGACCCACCATCCGTAGATCGTATTACCTTGTGGTGAGACTTTAACATCGCATAGTTCATTACGTCTTCAGAAGCGTAAGTAGCCGCGCAGCTCGCAAGCTTGGCTCTTTGCAAAATGAATCGGATAATTTCGGTAAGGATATTTTGCTCTGTTCGTGACCGGAGCCACACGTAGGGCGTCAAACAAGATTTGCTACCCAGCAACAGGATTGTGTTTGACGGCGTCGTAAGATTTATTTACAGCAGTGTCTTTGTTTCCGCTACTAAAGCAACACAAAATTGAGGCGCTTTGTTTATCCTTTTTTTTTGGTAATTGGATCGCTACTTAGCAATGCATTCGGTCTCGATTATAAGAATATGGCGTCTATAATTCCTGGTCGCCAAGCGGCGATGGAATATTAGCCGTCGTGTATTCTAATTTCGATATCCAGGGCCCGCCCACTATAAGGCAACAGGGTTTGTCTCGAAATTAAACTTACAGCTACAGGGTAACTTTCTTTCGAACAACTGAACTATTTTCGTAGTTCAAGACTACAATGACAGTTTTATTATAAGAATATTAACAATTCTACGGAAAGCGGTTTACGCACCTTGTAATTAGCAAAATGCTTTTATATAACAAAATGCAGCTTAATCTTACAGTTAAAATTTAATATGTTGAAACAGTATGTTCCGATTCAATGAAACACCCCTGGTACGAGTCTAGTCAACGAACTTTGTATCTGAAATGTTGTTTTTTTATGGTGAATTTTCAGTTATCGCTTTCATTTGTTCGAACGACATTGACGACCGTATATTCTGTTTTACAATCATTGATAAGCCTAGAGCGTGATATGCTTCGCTTATTAATTTATTTATGGTGCAATAATGCGCAATTAGAATGAACGACTACGTTAATTAAAATGGTCTTATACTGATTTTAAATTTTAGAAACAGTTTACATTTAATTCGATCGGTTTATCAACGGTTTAAACCTTGAGTTTGAATTCGTCATATTTGTTACTCTTAAATTCTATTTTTTACAATTGTTCTCTATTCAAGCAGATTAAAAATAATTCAAAATGAATAAATTTGTGTTTCGGTTGAAAGCACACTTAAAGTCTATATTGTCTTTATAAATTTCTTATATATTTAAGCTGCCGGAATTTAATTAGAAAATCCGAAACACGCGCGATTTGTTGCAAATCGGTTTTCACGCGTCACTTTCACTTAACCTTTCCCTCGGAAATGTTACAATTACTCCTTGTGGTAACTTAAATAAAAACAATTGTATTCATTTGCGATCTTTGCGGTTTGATAACAAAATGTGGTTACTCATGTCTTTGCCGCTTTCGGCTTTATCACACTTGTAATAATTCAACTAAAACTTTAACATTTCCTACTTCTCGCATTTTGCGATTTAAAAATACTTTTATCATTTTTTTAACTTAATAAGTATATGAAATATTATTAATTGACAAAGTTACATTTAATTTCTGTTCAACATTCATACTATATCAACGCCGTGTAATGACCATGTTAGCTAACTTACATTTAAAGAGAACGCCCTACTTCAACATTGGAGAAATAAAAAATCGCTATCTTGGGTGCGATGTGTCTGTATTGGTGTAACCTGGGGACATCTTTAATTTCTTCAAAATATCCGACAGTTGCTGTCATTTAGGTGTAGGCAGAAATCTATCAGTGCCTTTCAAAGAGACATGGAGGTCCTTATATGCCCAACAGTCGGAAATATAGCGAATGCGCTACGAACAGTTCGTATATGAGAACATTAGAACAATTATTCGAATTCTTGTATTGATAATAATGAAAAGAAGGTGCAGTTTCTGCAAAAAGCGACTTTCTAGCCTCAATTTTAGCTGTAATAAGGAGAAAAGCATTTAATCCATCCTTCAAAAGCGAATCAGCTCCTTTCCGGAGTACAAAAACTTATCCTTAATTGAATATGACCTACATGACATCCAAGCCAACATCTCTCCAAGTTCCAGTCTTCCTATGCTCCGCATGCGTACCAACAATTAAGGTCGCTAGCGACCCCTCATTACCAAATCAAATGCAAGTTATTGCGCACGACTCAAGCCAAAATATCTATAAGTCTCAATATTGACATTCGGCGCATACTAGCGAACTACACGAATGCAAACGGCTTTTCTCGTTCTATATACAGAATAGAGTCTGCGTATGCGAACCTCGACAAGTTCACATATAAGCAATCGAATCACCCACACCTCCTATCCAACCGAATGCAATTAAACTGTTCTAATTTTGATTTTATACGCATGCAAACCTCCCACCACAATACCACAATACACATGTGTCACGAAACCGAATATACCACAACGAAAATTGCCTATCTCGGAAAATTCGCCCACCTTCAAAATTGTCACCAAATAAAATAGCCGCCGAGAACCTTCGTTTGCACCTCAAATAGAATGGCCGACAAGACTCCACCAACTCAACCAACAAAATGACCATCGCCGCTATCCATTCACATCTACACAAAATCACTGCCAAAATCCCGCCCATACTTCAAACAGAACGGCCGCCTAAAACCCACCCACCCCTACTGTACCCATTTTTGTCGTTTATAAGTTATTTTTTAGCTGCTTTGTGTGTATATATTATTTAATGTTAAAATTTATGCTGTGTTTAATTCCCAATTTATTTAGAACTACGTATGCACTTAATTTCTACCTAATGCGGTTATTTTATTTTATTCTTGAAAATTATTTATCTACGATTAAACATTCCATTTTTAGTTACTACTTTCAAGAGTTCTGCATATATGAAAGATGCTGAATCTGAAATGGTTACATATGTTGGTTATCTATGACCAAGGGGTAATTTTCGCATTTTAAGATTATTCTTAATTCAACCAGGCATATTTTGGTGACCAATTAAATATTATGGTATTAAAGATATTGAGTAATTCTATATTCCGATAAACTATCATACTCATGTAATGATTACCTTAGGATCTAATTAGTTATTTGTTAACTACACCGTATATGTCTGTTGAATAGCACTAAGTGTACTCATATATCTTGTTAATAACATCGAAGAACCAATAACTTTTCCAAATTAGAGATAATAAATCATTCAGTTAACGAACCAGCTCACCTAATCCATGACCTATAGACCGTTACCAGCTAGAACACTGATTTCCCACACAAATAACTAAAAACAACATATCAATATAATTTGCAATATTAAATACTGTAGAAGCATATCACACAAAACCTCGAATAGATTATATTCTTGAAACGCACCTTGAAAATGACATAATGTATGATTTTTATAAGCTATTCCAGGTACCTGAAATAAAATAATGCGTTACCGTTCTCTCTAAGTTATACATCCTAGCATTCGAATAACTGACATTTCTGCTAATTTTAGTGCGAGAATTATTCCTTAATAGAAAGTAGAGGTGAGGGATTTGTAGAATCTAGATGAATTGTAAAATTTGTAAGCTTAAAAATGCAGCAAGGAGTTAAGTTAGAAATAGGCCTAAACAAGGTATTTTACACCTGTATGGATAATCCCTAGAAAAGGAAAATATTTAGAACCAAATTTTCTAATACAAATTGAAAGGTCGTATCACAACTAAAATACGTAGGTAATAGATTGCAAACTATGCAAACCAACTAAACCGCGTCAGCATACATGCCTAATAATTAAAAGGCAGCAAATAAAATTCAGCAGAAAGTATCTGTGTCATTATTTGCATAATAAACGGATATTATTAACAAAAAGGTCCAAAATTAATATTATAAATAGAAATAATACAAGCGGTCAAAATTATAAATTAATTTAAAGAAAGAACGAATGTAATAAGACTTTAAATTCAAATTAAATTAAGTGTAAATTAGAAAATAAAAAAATTATGTAATAGGCAATTTATAAAAAATGGTAATTAGCAAAAAAGTCGTACTTTAAACCACTGCGTCATCAAACGTCAACTAAAATATGTATATAAATAACGTACTTTGTAGAAATAAACGAGTTGTAAATCTGAGTTGTTACTTTATTCACTACGACCCCCTTTCAAGACCCAAAGGTAGTGGGGTTGAGGCTGGCCGTCCCCTTGAAAGAACCTTCAAAGCGTCTTGAAAGTCCCAAGCCGCTTTTGGTCTTCAGAGCGGTTCAAAAGTCAATTAATCCTATATAAGGCGCAAAGTTGCGGACACTAGGACACTAACCACTCTCCGTAACATAAATATTTCCGTATCTGGGCACTTACTTTATTAACTTTAGTAACGATTATATTGTGAATTCTAATTATATTTACAGAAAAAAATACCTAAAGGTTTTAAAGCAATGTTCTAGGAAAGGAACCTCTTACTTCATATTTCACTTGAAGATATTAACATTTCAAAAATAAACTAGTATTTTTCAGCTATGTTTTGAGTATTTATAATACCTGCTTCACAACAGCTCCGATGAACAACTGCTGCAGCTTCTGCATAATCCAAGAATAACCAAGAACAATAGTGCCAACCGCTGGAACATTATTATGAAACAGTATATAAGCTTTGATGTAAAACTTTTTCATACTTGAGGTCATAATGGACACACGTTTGTAACATATTTTACAGCACTAATAATAATTAAAATAAATGTTTTTTTAAATTGAAGTCGAGCGTGTAATAATAACCAATGTAGGCAATAAGAACAATCTAAGCTATTACTAAAACTACTGACAAGCAGTAGATAAGAAGAAATGTTGTACTAAGAGTAGATAGAGATAGCCGATTCTGTAACTGCATTTTCCCCCGACCTTGAAAACCGGTTTTACGGGATTCTAATGGACTTCTAATTACCCGCCTGCGGCATAATTGATTTTTAATGACCCGCCTGCGGCAAACATATATACAGGGTGCGTCAAAAATGTATATACAGTTTGATTCAAAATAAATATATAGGGTGCGTCAAAATAAATATACAGAGTGCGGCGGATATAGCACGGCGGCCATCTTGGAATTCTAGGGGAAACCTGGGGACTTTTGGCGCGGAATCTAGGGAATTTCTCCTGGTTTTGGCGGGAATATTTGAATTTGGGGAAAATATAGTTATTTTTGCCGGCCATCTTAGATTTCTAGGGATTTTCCGTATTATTGATGATGGATTACAAATTCGCGGACGAAACGTGGCATATGTGGATATTAATATATGACCATTCGGTATATTGATG
>JAHWXV010519474.1:0-11960 GCA_024586415.1 Phrixothrix hirtus | reverse complement strand
AACCCCAGCCCTAAAATACAGTTCATAAAATCGAATCGTCCCGCTCTACATGTGCGTTGTGAAAGCCCGCTAAATTCAAATCGTGTTTTCATATCGCACAGATAGATTTGACGAAGATGCAGTGTTGAATAGTCTGCGCGTTTCCCATACCTCACGCCCCTAAACTGTTTTTTTAAAGTTTTTTTTAAGGTTCATAACGCAAAACCAGCTACAGACGATCGCTGACAGACGAAAGTAAATGAACTACTTCGTAACGCTTATGAGTATATTAGTCCACGACAATGAGGATAGCCAGTTTGAAAATTTACGAACATGCAGGCAGCACTAGATTTGATTACTTTAATATCATTTAATTTTCGTAAATTTAAACCATTTATCTTGGGTCTATGTTAATAAACACTTGCATTTCTTGTTATTCAAAGTAATCATTTAACTGAGTGATTAATCTTTTAAAAATGAACCACCTTGTATAGTACATTTTAAATTGTTTAGCGAACTAAATTCGAATTCCAAACAAAGAATATAACGTCCTTTTAAATTATGATCGTAACGACGCTTTAGCATAGCTGCTCGTACATCTGGTGACAGCCACATCAATTTAGACCCTGTGCGGTGCTATAATTTTTATTTTTAAATGTACGTTTATGCATCACGGCTGCACTAACACCTTAAGGTTCAAATTAGCGTACACATCTTGCGCCACCACTTCCAGTTTATAGGCATAACGGTCTAACAGTACCGACAAACGATTTCAATTTCGGAAACTTCAGTATACATAAATGACTATTACTTACGTACGAAAGTAAAAACACTTTCGAAGCAATTTCCAATAAAACTTGGAAAAACACTTATATTCAATTCTATTTATTAAATAGAATAAAGCTAAGGGTTTCATAAATAGTTTGTTGTCTCGCCCTCACATTTGTACTCATATCAAATTGATTAGGTGAATAATCAAAAGATTCAAACAGCTCATATTTCATATATTCCCTTCATAAATACATAAATGGGTACCCTGAATTTTATTTTTCTGACAAATTAAGAAAACAATCGCTTTTATTTATTTTTGTGTTCAATTTGAACGAAGGTTGACCTTATTAAATAAAAAGCTAGGTAAATTGTTTGTATGATTATCTATGTTTGAGCCAAAAGCCCAATAGAATTAATACGGTTATTAGAAATGAATCGCGAATTTTAATTTAGTTGCAATTGTTTTCTACAGATGACGCAATTTACAAAAGCAGCCAGTAGTAATATTTTATTCAATTTAACAACATGCTTTTAGATAGGCAACACACTATACAAGCCTGATATATTGTTGCATTATTTTAGAATTAAAATATTTATACAAACTCATATTTTTATAGAAATGTATGCAATTAAATCTAATTAATAGAGTCTATGCTCAATAAAAACAAAAGCAATATTTAAAATTACTACAATTTTGCATACTTACGTACATCCTGCATTATATACAATTCTACGGATAATTAATTATAAAGTATGAATGCTTCATATTAATAATTAATCAGAATTCAAATTTCTTTTTTAAAAATTTGAGATGTATGATATCGTGCGGTCTTTTACATAGTAATCGGATAACCTGCAACCAAAATTCTAGCTTAAACGTGCTCAAATTATGAATCTTGAATTACAGCCGGACCGATAATCAAATTGCCAATCGCATGAGGTAGTAAAAATCAACGGAAATGCCAATGCTTCTTTTATCTCTCAAAGAATTTTCCATGCTTGTAGCTTCACCTAACGATACACAAATCCAAGGCAACTTTCTTTCTTAAGCTTAATTTAAGCATCGCTACTTACCTCAGTACAGTTTCGCAGGTTTTCCTATTTTACCCATCTTTCAAAGCGTCCAATAAAATAAACTTATTCCTAATTTTCACTTTGACCGTTGAGCTGATCTTAAAAATGCCAAGTTTGATTTTTAAGCTACCACCTGTCATACCAAAAATTCAGTCAAAAAAACAAAATTTACAAAATGGAACCTCCGAAAAGATCTCTTGCATTTACTGAATGAGCAAAGGAAACGGTGTACTGATCCATAGATGCTTATGAGCAGTTTACGAACAAACAAACAGAGGCGGCTACGTATTGTTGGTTGTTAAGAACACAGTGAATAGTAGTACATTTGCAAAGATCGCTACATGATGGAGCAACTTGTTCCATAAAACACAGTTTTTTAGAAAATTTCAGATATTTATTATTTTTGTTGAAAAGTGTAAAACAACTGTGTGCATTGGTAAACAATACTTTCAGATTATTTCTTACCGAGAATCAAGATATTTTGCAAATATAAACAGACCATTACTATGAATTCATAGATGAAACTAACAAACGATGACGACGGATCAGTATGATACTGAAGAGAACAATAATGAACAAAGATCTTACTAATGAAGAAAACTTTTAACTTGCATTAGCAAGTAGATTTGGAAGGTGGTTAGCTCAACCCAGGTGACAGCTAACATTGATGCCTCAAATGAATTTCAGACTATCGAGAAGCTAGCGAAAAATTCAGCAGGTACATTAAGCAGGTCCTAAATAATTTGGTCGAAGATCAAATTTACAAGTCGACTGTTCATTATGAAGTTCAAGGTCAGACCATTACAATATTTCTCAACATTAAAATGGAGCTAAGCCTTACAACTCTAACAGTAAACAAATTTTGGAAATAAAATTCAAAAATCACTTCCAAATTAGTTTTTGTTATTGAATTAGTAAAATTTATCGACTAGTTTCGAGATTGCCCAGAATCTCAATAAGACATTAAAACTGTGACAGCTAAGTTATGAAAATTAACTAAATTAATATTTGAAGTAACCTAACAAATTCATATTAAATTTTGTCCAAATTTTTACTAGTGGGATCTTGCACTGTTTATGCTCTTCTTTCCGCAGCATTAATTATCCTGGGTTCATTGGGCAACAATTGATTTTAGTAAAAACTGGCGATACTTTGCCTTTGATGTATTCACCTAGCATCTTAGCTTTAATTATTTAAAAATTAAGATATTATCACCTTAGCTAATTGTTGAAAGCCAAGCAATAATTCCTTGAAATTGACAGTCATTATTTTACACTTAATTTTAATTTTATTATTAATTTATTTAATATTCACAACTTAGCTGTGACAATTTGAAATGTTTCTTAGCTTCAACTCACAAGTCCAGATGCATAAAGCGTAGTTTACCATAACAACGGTGTTATGTGATTGAATAGAATTTCTTAATTTATACCAATTACGACCTTAACGATTTTGTTATACTTAATTATGCTTTATGCACCTGGAGGTTCATGTCTTGCAAATGAGTATCTTGCCGGTGTCGAAACTAGTCAGCCAATTTTATTAATTAAGCGAGGTGTCTGCAAGGAAATTGTTACCAGTCCAAGGCTTTATGCTACATTCTCGCTAAAATATTTCAAATATACAACACTGCGTCGCTACAAATACATTAGAAATTCCTACATTAACACGTCATTCATTCGCCAAACTTGAAACATTTACGTATATAAAATCTTCGGATATATTATTTAAATTAGAAGAAAAGATAGATAGCGCCGAAGATGCACATATTTCAAAACCAAGCTAAGCTAACTCAAAAAAATCGAAATCATCACACTACGTTCCGTGTTCCAAAATCGGCAATAAAGCTTCTTCCAGTTTTTAGCAAACCATCTTTCTGGCACACCGATAAACCAAACAATATATTTTCCAATCTTAAATTTTGACATAAGCAACAAAGTACTAGAAATTTTACTTCCAACTTCGACTTTTCCCAAAATGATCCAACCGAATTTCGACGTGACTTTTTGAACTGTTTATAACAAATTTCGCATGGCAACAAAAGTGTAATTCACGAGTGCTGCAAATAGCAAGAAAATACCACAGAAGACTGATGCTTATAATAATAATGGCGACGAAGATGGTGGAAATTCGATGATTCCGAGGTTGCCTGGTTTGATTCAGCCGTTACTAAACACGTCCTTGCATCCCTAACCGCATTTGCTATACGCGACTCAGTTACTTCTACTGCAGCCCTTTAAAAACAAGAATTACCACAATAGTTCTACAGTATGAATTTGATCAAAATTTACGAGCGAGCATTCATTTTATCTCGGCCGTTTTTGGTTATGCAAAAATACTTGAACAAGTTCGTATAGCAATTTAGAAAATTCACTATGATGGGAAATATTAACATTTTGGACATTAGAAAGCGCTCTACAAAAGGACCAAGAGCGTAACACCTTTGGTTATAGAGCAACTCCACAACATGTTGCAAAAATGGCCGCCAAACAATTTTTGGTTTTGGAATAACGTTAAGTAAACTTGGAAAAATATCCAAAATTCAATGTAAAAAATTGCCAAAATAATACCTTACTAAGGGACCATAATAATAAAGTTGTTTCTAACGTGAAACATGAGAATGAATAAAAAGTCCAAAAGGGGCAACAATCAAAGAGGCCTATAAAAATGATCCGAATAAAAATTTGAGTCGGTCGGTTAAGGATAACAAACACATGCAGGCAAATGTGCTTTCAACAAGTTACCAAAAAATTTTCGAATAACATTTTTGTACGATCATTGATAATTAAAAGCGATAACAACTGTGTGTTGTGCAAAAACCTATATCTTCGAAAGGACTGCATTTACTTATAATAAAATCTACATTTCAGGACGCATAAATGTGGTTCAGCACTTATTTTATAAATGATCACTGTACAATTGTTTTAAATTGATTTTATAGCAATTGGGAGACTATTTCAGTTGCATTTTAGATTCAATTAGACAAAATGATACTTATAGCGACGCCAATGGTCTAACTTCAATTACGACAAATAAGATTTAAGAATTAGAACAAAAAGGTGGGCGCGTTAGAATTGGAGGGAAATGTACGTAGGTTACATGTGTCAGTTGCTATACAAAATTAATCAAGGATGCGTTCCAAGTAAACTAAATTATTTTTATAGAATTAAAATAGGTACAAGTTTTTAAATGAAAAATTCACGAGGCGTGAATAACAAAACAGATTATAAATTAAAATAAACATTATAAAGCATACCTTCTTTAAGAATCGTCTCGTAGATTCTATAAGTAGCTTCGCAATCGTTAAGAGACGGTTTCTTAGCTCCACCATCTAGCGACTTACTACGTCCTCGGAATTCTGCTTCGTCGGCTTTTGGAGTTTCTTCGCTACACGATGACCTTCTGTATGATCCTTCCGAACGCCAATGGTGCACTTTTTTACCAAAATGTCTTATCAACTCTTGTATCGTGTGATGATGATGATTATGATGTTTTTGCATGTAGCTAACTTTCGGCGACGACGAGTAGCTCATGCTTTCCCTTTTTGGAGAAGAGCCTCCGAATGTGGGGGTGTTGATCGGTTCCGTGGGCGTAGTGTTCATTGGAGATTCTGGGCAACTTTCTGTGCTAGCACTTTGAAACGGTCCCAAGAATTGGACATGATGATGGCCCAGCATTCTCCGGTACCCACCGTAATGACCGATATGCTGATGGTGGTGTTGGTAATGATGATTTCGGTCCAACGAATGTTGGCGGTAGATTGGAATCGAATTGTTGACACTCATTTTTAATGTATTTATTCAATTCGGACACATCGCGATTTTATAGTTTGAGGTTTAACTGTCACGTCACAAAACTGCAGAAATTATTAACAAGAATAAGTTAAAGTTCTACAGATTAATTTAGCCTGTCAAAATACATTTCTCAGAAGAAGATAACTATTAACTAAGTGGGCCAAAACAACGCACTCCATATCTGATAACTCCTACCGCTGTAACAGTTATGTATACATCTGCTCAATGCAATTGTTTAATGGTTTCTGTAAATTAATTAAAACGTAGATAAAAATAATCATGTTCAAAACACTTATTTTTATATCAGCATTGTAAAGTAATAAGGTGCTGTCAGCAGTAGACAGCTCCCACAGATAAACATACCTAGAAGATTTAAAAGCACTAACGAAAGGCGCAAAACTGATACCGTGTCCTTATCTTATCTTCTATCTTATACCGATTATCAAATATGCTATTTTTATAATAAATAGCGTGTTTATGTGCCAATTATAATCAAAACTTTTCGTTTATGTTCGGGCATCAAAAAAAAGTGGCTATGATTATGTGGTCTTGCAAAAATACGCTTAAAAAATGTGTCCACTCAAGACCCAAACTTTTAAAATTATTAAATTTTTAAATACATAATTTGGGCCACATCGGAGTAAGTGCAACCGAAGACATTTACACGTTGAGCGTCCGTCTTTCAATAAAAAATAAAAGAAGTAACAATTTTCGTTCGTTGTATTTTAAAGAAAACACTAAAGTTTATCAATGCCGAACTTACCGTTTTTACGCGTTTGCAGTTACCACACGATTCTGTGTTTTAAATTTAACTAACATACTTGTAAAATCCTTAAAAACACTTAGTCGAATTTATTTAAATATAAACAACGGTTTATTATTAAGATAAACGTACACTTTGCCCTATACATATTAATACATTATTAAATATAATAACTTTTGTAAATAAACCAAAAATATTCCACACATGCGGTAGTAAATCTACCCATTAAAAATAAAGGCCAGTACAAGCGTACAAATATTAAACTGCGGCTCTACAGTAATGAAGGTAAAAAAGAAATTTATATGGTAACAAATTTAATTAGTGCCTGGATATCTCGAATGGATTAGACGATGAAGAAACTAAGACAGAATAGCTAATTTATTACTGCTGTACAAAGTTATTAAATCTAACCGCAGTGCATTTGTGAATTACCGCTATTATTTGCAGATTTAAAACATCGTCGTGTCAATGCACATTCATTTTTTTCGCTTCGATTGACATTTATTAAATGTAACATTGGGCAACTATAATTTCGAGGTAATGACGTCATGCTTATTTTTAGTCGGCGATGAGATTTACTCACTGACGAATTTTGGAATAATTTATCGTTAAAAAACATTATCACCGTATAATCGTTTCATTTCGTCGCGTTCCGTTGTATATGAGTTGTAAAACCCAAGTCTCCGGAATAGAATCGCCAACAATGGGACGCTAAACTACTTCTAAGCCTTCCTCGTCTCGAAAGATTCTCCCAACCGATTATTCAGAAACGACGTCATGTTTTATTTTGAGCAAATAATTATCCTGTAATCAGGGGCAACTATTACACGAATTACCTACAGACACTTGATTATTTAAAAAGACGGTTCCTATGCTCGCATCGTAAGATAGTAAATTTTGTGCCCCGGTGACGATTGCAGAAACAATATTTGTAAAGAAATTCAATATAGATTAAACCCACATTGATATTTATTTCTATGCATTCTATGTAATAAAAACTAATCTAAGACGTGACTATTGCTTATTAGTGAATCTTTCATTTGTCAATACTAATTAGTGTCCCTAAGCACAACAAATTTTTACTCACTGATAAGCATAATTGAAAGATAAGTTTAGACAAACCCAATTTTTTGTCAAGATGTTGAAATAATTTCAGGCCGCGTCGCGTGGTTCTCTTTCTATTACCTATCGTGCGCTTATTTATTAAGGGCGTCCCATAAACCTCGAAAAATTAATTCCTTCGCTGTTTTCTGCAAGTTGCGATCAAGGAAACTCATTTAAGCCACCTCACTCTTGCTACGCTGACCTAGCGACCGCACCCGATTTCGGCGGTATTTTAGTTACCAATCGATTAGCCCGTCACAAGCTTACATGTAAAGCAATATTCTGAAAGAATAAACTTTGATTTTAGTTATCTTTAAGAAAGTAATACGTTAAATCCTGGTTTTTCATTCAAAATTTTATTTTATCCTTTGTGTGTCTTAACGCCTTTTTGCCTCGCTTTGCTTTCACCTCGGCTCTCTTTATAAAACAATTTAAAACATTATAGGTAGTTATATAATGGGAGTTCTAGCGCAAACACGCGTGTATTTTCTTATGGAGGTCTATTTTACAATATTTGTACCCTTCAAGGTCATTCATACTTGTAATTTGTATCTTCTGAGGTTAAACGGTTACGTCAGCCACGTAGGGGGCGCTTAAGTTACATGACAAGATATCTGACGGAGAATGGGGCCCAAGATGACCACCGAGTTGGTGGAGGGGCGAAGCCCTAGCTGTAAGAATGGCCTCCGGGACTCCGCCCCCGGAGAAGAAATGGGGCCAAGCCTTAGTGACAAGATGGAGTCGAATCTGTTGCCAACCTAAATCTAGTTCCAAAATGGCGTCGGATCTATTACCAACCTAAATCTAGTTCCAAAATGGCGGCGGCGGCCGATTCAAATTTGAAGTTTCCCCGCCATTTCTTACTTAGAAAAATGATGATTTTTAGATTTAAATATGGCAGTTAGAATGCAAATTCAAATTCAAATTTGAATCTGCCGCCGCCGCCGTCGCCATTTTAGAACTAGATTTAGGTTGGTAATACATCCGACGCCATTTTGGAACTATATTTCAGTTGGCAACAGATTCGACACCATTTTGGAACTAAGGCTTGGCCCCATTTCTTCTCCGGGGGCGGAGTCCCGGAGGCCATTCTTACACCTAGGGCTTCGCCCCTCCACCAACTCGTGGCCATCTTGGGCCCCATTCTCCATCAGACATCTTGTCATGTGACTTAAGCGCCCCTCACGTGGCTGGCGTGACTGTTTGACCTCAAGAGATACAAATTACATGTATGAATGACCTTTAAGGGTACAAATATTGTAAAATAGACCTCCATAAGAAAATACACGCGTTTTTGCGCTAGAACTCCCATTATATAACTACTATTTTACACTTCAATCGGCGTTAGTTTTAACCGAATTCTGTCATAGCTAAATCTAAGCATCGTTCAACTTGGTCAGGTTGCAAGCGCAATTGATCGCCTCGCTGCGCAAATGAAGAGAAATACATTCGAATGGATTAGTACTCGCCTCAGAAAATGGACCAACTAAGAAACAAGCGTGGGCAACTAATAATTAACATAACCTTCCGAAATCGATTTAAGATTTAATACTTGTCTACAATCAAAAGCTACATGGAAATAAGATCTTGCAAATGCATCATTAGTACAGAATCCTGTGGCCTGATTAATATACATATAAACGTGGTTAAAGTATATACATCCCATATATTGTTTCTATTCGTCAATGTTTATGAAACGCTCTCCTCCAACAAATTATGCAATTAAGTTATTTCCAATTAAATTCAAATTCTACGGCCAAATCTTTAATTCATTTATTTCAGTGTAATCACGGCTTTATATTTTAAATTATTTTATTGTTAAAATTATTCAAAGATGTTTATTAGTTAAGAATAACACTTAATAAGTTATGGTCATTTTGGAAACGTTGAAAATTTCATTATTTTAATAAAAATGTGCAAAAGTCATTTTTTTGTTTAAAAGTTATGCGGTTTTAAATTACAATGCTTCTTTTAAATAGACTTGTCTATAGAATTTTCCTTTGTAATAAATGTAATTTATGACTTCTGTTAGACTAGTATTCTTGTCGCTTGCCTTGCATTTGAACTAATGATCCCTTATCCGACAGGTTTTCTCAAACAATCTTATTGGACTTGAATCGAATCAATTCCTCTGGCCCGATGGGACATTCACGATCAACCAGTTCTTTTAATAACTAAACTATGTTGCAACGAGCCAGGATATTAAGTTTTAAGCTACTCTATCGTAAATTGTTTACGATGGATCACACCGACGCGGCGAGTTCAAAGTTACAGTTATCGTATAGAGGGTCCACTGGCATTGCAATTGGCACGTTTGCAGTTTTTTGTGTATTATTCAAAGCCGCATCTACATTGCCTCATTATTCAGTTCAATATGTAGTAGCCACAATGTATTGCGACTCCAATAATGGAACGTTGGCCAATGGCATGTGATCTCAATGGTATTCGCGATGCATGGCCATCGTGAGTAATAAAACTCAGTTGATGATAATTAAATTTAGTCCGAATTCTGTATTTCACCTGCCCAATTGAAGTATTCACAAAACGAATCAAATAGCTTAGATTCTGTTCTTGGCTTTTTGGATTTTCTTACCATTTAAGGAGATATACTCGATAGTCCATCTTTGATACCACGAATCCCCGCATTACTTCTGGAATTTCGTTAAAAGGTACCGGCCCTTCATCTTGTTACCAAACAAATACTTGATAACCTTTGTAAGTTCCAAACTAGAATTTATGTTTTGGCAAACTGTTTAATTTTGTAAATCAGTTCGTGTGAATTTGTGTCATACAGTGTTCGTCAATTAATTCGTCAGTTACCCTTACTCTTAGATCCTTGTCCTATACTCGTTGTGCAAATTTGTGTTTAATTATTACAACTAGCACATTAACAAACTTAATTGTTAATCTTACACGACAATCAAGAAAATTAATTAATTAATTGTAACTGTTTAGATTTTGATTTTGTTTTTAATATACCTAATTAGTCGTTTTTAAGTATTTTATTTCGATTTTAGAGTTTTCAATTTTTAGTTACGCTTCAGGGAAAATGTATAAATTGAATATATCAAAAATAAATTAAGGTAAAGTTGGTGAAAATACGTTTGCCATACTAATTCTGACGTACATAATTGTTTTCCAAATTATTCGATACATCTCTGTCTAGGTACGTTAAAATAAAAAAACCTGGGGAAAACTTTTGGACAGTGGTGCCCGTAAACTTGATTTATCTCCCAATATAGCGGTCTTCAAGTAATCACCAAATTGGAATCCGCCCTGTTTCCTCGATCGAAAGAGATAGAAAATATAAAATTCTTATTCCAGAATTTTACGAAACGCGTTGAATACCGAAAGCTGACGTGCGTAAACAAACAGCGACAGGGAATTAGTTCATTTGTTTACAGCTACAGCTCCCGATGATGTTCACGTTGTTTATGCCATCGAAAAAAAATTATGAATTCGTACCCAAAATGCCCAAAAATAAATAAAATTGTATATATAAAAATTCTGAGACATAAATAATCTGAATTAACGTTAACATAATTTAGCTAAGTTTAATATCACTTTAGGCTACATTGTTAAAATTTTACGCGACCATTAAAATATACAAATAAATTTGCCAAATTTGTCGCAAATATATTGAAGTTAAGATTTAATGCTAGAAATCCGCAAATCGACACAATTTATGCAAATTAAAGTGTGATCTGTGAGAATCGACTAACCAAAAACCAGATTTAAACTCATTGGTTCAAATGCAAAAAGCACGTGGCCGTATTGGATAACCCGATTCTGGAAAAACTTTAAAACCCAGGACAACAAAATTAGCGACTTTTTCCGATCACCGAGAACCGATGAAACATCGCCACGTTACAGTACAAATATACCGTAACCAAGTTCAATCGGTCAAAGGCCCCGTGGAAAAACGGCATCGTTACTAATTGAGCTAGAGAAGGAACCGTTAATTTGTTCCATTCACGACCGTGACGGACTTAGATCCTCTTCAATTCAGTAAATAATTATAACACGAAATATAGTGTGAAATAATAAAACGTGTGGAAATCCATCGCAATAGGGAAAACTTCGATGCAAATTATAGAAAGGTTAGTTCTCGATTTTAAATTAATTTGTTCGTATTCGGGAGTGAACGCAGACGCGATAAATTAAGACAACTTTAAAAATGTTTACGATAAATTGTATTTATTTTTGGCTAAACAAAGGTACATAGTTTCTATTATTCATTTATAAACCATTTCATTCAAAATCAGGTAAAAAAGCCATTCTTGTATTGATAGCATCAAAACGAGATTTGATAAGTTTTGATTTCATTAATGTAACTATTTTACATTTATTTAATTTATTGCATTTTTATTTTATTATATTGTAACGAAAATTAGAAACAATAGAAATTTGATGGAAGGTTCTAGAAACATTCAATACCTTTTTCTAGAATAAAATAGATGATGTAATCCCCAAAT
>JAHWXV010519455.1:0-11451 GCA_024586415.1 Phrixothrix hirtus | reverse complement strand
TAAAAAATATTGCATACCAGTATGCATATTTGGTCAAAAAAAGGCATATAAGTGCATATTTTGGCTGCATTTAAATGCATATATTCCGCCCCCTAGTTATGACGTTTCGCATTGCCGTGCGCGTGTTTTTGTAATTTTTTTGTTGTAATAAACGTTGTTTTAGTTGCAACTAAATTTTTGTAGAACCAGTTTATTATTTTCTCGCGAAGTAAAGATTAAAATAAATTTTATAAAATAGATTACTCGAGATTAATGTTAACAAACGGATAATTACGCATGCTACCCCACTGAATTCCGCAAACAAATGAACTGTATTTGTAGCGTTTTCGATTTGATTTATGACACCAGTGCAGTGCACATCAGTCATTTACCTTTTACAATAAAACTACAATATTTTGCAATTTTCCTATTTTTCATACTATTTTTTATAAATAGAAAGCAACTAATATGCACCACACACGTGCAGTGCATATAAATCGGAAGCAATATTAGAGAAATTAATGATTGGCGCCAAATTCAAATAAATTACAACCTACTGTCATTTTTTGAATATAACTACCTACGTACCATTTCCAATGGTTTCTTAGCTTTTATATGCATAGTTCCCATTTGAATAGTTGCAGGAACAGTAGGTCGGATGTGATGATATAAAGGATTCGTATTCAAAAACAACATGCTAACATTTTTCTCAATATCTCCCAAATATGGAATATCTTGTTTGATGTATTTTCGAGCAATTCTGTCTTGTTCAGGTAAAACATGGTAATAATAGTAATATCTGTAATAAATAACATAAAATGCACTATGAAGACGTTCACTAAAACTTAGTTTTCCATGATATGGTAAAAATATACCGGGATTTAAAACTGGATGCGAGGGATTACCTACAGCATCGTGTCCCGGTAACAAACTACCGAGAGAAGTAATTCCTATCATGGGACAATTGAATCTTGCACTTAAAGCGTACATAGTTGGATGTAAAAATTCAACTAATAAGACATCAAACTTTCTATTCTTATCGTGTATAAGTGTTTGAACTGGAGGATAAGTCAATTGCTCTAAGATTACGTCCGCCATTACATCATAATAACCGCTAATAACTGTAGAAATCGGTGTATATTTATTCAATGTATTTTGAGTATCTGCTTGTTTAAAAGTTTTATAAGTAAACCCTAAATCTATTTCTGTTAAATTAGAGAGTTTAGAATCTTTTAAAGGGTTAGGTGTAAGTACTGTAACTTCGTGACCTCTTAAAGAGAGTTCTTTCCATATTGGCTGGAAAACACTTTGATGACTTCGAGCAGGAATAATAAAAACACCAAGAATTTTTGCAGAATTCACTTCAAATATACATAGAATAAATAATATTGTAACACTAAATTTATACATTTTTACTTTAAAACGCACTATAATCTACTGCCGATAAACCATATCAAATAACTGATAGTAATAAATCAAGCAAGGTTAAAGCACTTCATATTACAAACGATTACGGTATTGAGATTATAAAATACATTTTTTTTATTGGCAACGTTAGATGTGTTCGCGAAGTAAGGGAATTATTTGACACATGTATTATACATGCGGCCTTGTAGTTTATAAAAATATACATTGTATTAATTTAATACAGATATTTTATTACATAATAAGCGATGAATTGAATAGTACTGCAATTGAGTATCGCAAAAGTTTTCGGATACGCCAGTTTACTACCTGTATTAAGTTCGCTTGAAAAGATAAGATTGATATATTTTGTTGACTCAATACCAGAAAGCACATACAATTTATGCCTAAACGGGCGCATCACTAAAATTAAATTTATTTACGAACTATTTGCATACTTTCAATTTCAAACATAACAATTGTCCACCTGCTCTGCGAAGGATTAAAATTTGTACAAGGCAAAGAAGATTAGTATTCCTTTTATGATATGCATTATTTACTATTTTGAGAAACAATTGCATTTCATAAAATGATTTATTGTATATACCTAACTACTAAAGGATATTTTTATTTACGTATAACGTGTCTTGTTTATTTCTAAAAAATTGGTTATTTTAATTAAGAAAAGCTCAAATAAATTAAAATGCAATTAGAATTTGATATTGTCAGCTGTTTTATTTAGTTAATTACACCTTGAGAATGGAAAAATATTTAGTAAATTTTACATTATGTTTAATGAATTTCTTGAAATTCATTTATTTTGAATAAGTTCTATGCACTTCTACACTATAAGAGTTCATATACAAGCTAGTCAATTGGTATCTGATCGTTGACATATTTTAATTACCTCAATAATTAATAAATAGAATGTTTTTGTCAGTAAATCACTTCTGAAAAATCTGAATATTATAGCTATTTATATACTTATAGTTAGCCATAAGACAATTAGAAGGCTTACTTAGATAACGATGTTTAAAAATAGCTTTTATCGATTAAATATCTAATTAAATTTCAACATAGAATATTCCAAGAAAATTATCAAAATAATAGTTATATTCAAATACTGGCAAATAGTATGGGAAAACACTGCTTTTGAACGGATATTTTGTTATTGTTCTATCGAATGCATTTGAGTTGTGCTGTAATAATATAGTAATTCTGCGTAGTTTTGGTTTTTCAACTTTTTGTTTCTGATTTAATTTTGATTTTATGTGAATTACGCTACTCTATTTATGACTACTTTGCATGCTTACGGTGTAGTGCAGTGTCAATGACTTGTAAACTGTGTAGATTGACTGTTACTAATATAATAAAAGCAATCGGAAAATTACTTTAAAAATGGGCAGTTATGGCAATTATTTATGCCGAAAACTTAAAAATCGCAAAGCGTTTTTGAAAAAAATTCATGCGGCTTAGTTGATGTAGATGTCAACATGGATGAAGATCTTATTGTAGGTAATATAAACCAACGTGTATCAAACGAAGATCACGAAATATTAGTTTTGATTAACAGTTCTAATTCACATACTATAGAATGTGATTTTATATTAAATTAATATAAAGTGAGCGACGAATCAATAAATTTCCAAGATGATTCAGTTAACGTTAACAAATGACAGAATGATGATCTTCCAAGTTTGGAACTAGAAAATTCACATCATGAGAAAAAGAAGACGGATTGTAGATATCCAATATTTATTTTAATCGCTACAATCTCTAAAATATGAAGGTTTTAAATGTAGCTCCTTCGATTGATAACTCGTGAGCGAACTTAGAATTGGATATTTAAGTGCCTTTATCACAAAATGATACTATATACAGCAAGGATCCGCGCTTTAAACAACCAAATGTTAACACAGCTGATAAGTAATAAAACTCAACGATTCATTTTTCATTTTATACGGTGTACCTCCCGAGAAGAGTTGGCACTCATATTTTTGATTTTCCAAAAATATTTTATGTAAGTTATTCAGACCTGTGTTTGTGTTCCATTTTTATGAGAAAATGTATAAAATTTAGATTCAAATAGAATATACATTTTTTTGTAGCTTTGTCCCAGGTACAAATGCCTTAAAAATAATGCCCTATTTGTGTACATGCACACATAAGTTTTTACGGGATCTATTTCCACCGGAGTAGGCTATATGTGTTTGAATGTGTTGAATATTCCTTCAATGTCAAGCAGACTGTTTGAATTGCTCTTTTGTTTCGGTGTTCACAAAGTTAACTCACGTTTCATCTCTGTTGTATGATTTTTTTCCTAATTTATGTTATTCAGCTTAAATATTGATAAGGATTTTTGAGATTGCGATAAGAAGCCAAAGTTTCCTTGTAAAATTTGGATTATATTTTAGTTAATTGTTGTTTTACAGCGACTTATTAAGTGCCGTAGTTAATTTTTTGCGTGATTACGCATTAAAACTATTTTCCGTGTTCCTTTTGAAATTTTTAGGGTACATATTAACTTTCTCAAGGTACACCCATTTAAGTTTTGTTAATTTATTTTGGCAACCATCCTAAGGTGAGATTATCTTTAGTGCGGGCTAAAATAGAGTTTGGAAGTTCTCATACGTCCATGATCTGGTGTTGGGATTAGTGCTTCCTGCGCTTCCGTTTTCGTTTCCAGTTACTGTAAATCTCATTGGAAGTACCCAGTAAATGACCACAGGTGGTCGCTTGGTTCATTACATAGCACAATGGCAATGTTTCTGTCTGATTATTAGTTCAATATCGGTTGAGTGCAACAGAATTGTAACAAAAATTAGAAACAATAAAAACTTAATGGAGCATTCTACAACCATTCAGCTTGTTCCTTATAATAAAATAGGTGATGTAATCACAAATGACTCGTTGCGGTAACCAATATCTGTCAATTAAATTCGAAGTCAGCAATAAGTCATGGAATTGCAATTTATTACATCATTATTATGACTAATTTTATTCTTTACTAATCTAGAGTTTTCTTAATGTTCTGGACCTTTGTCCTTTCTATATAAATAGCAGACTGAATTCCCTTAATTTTAGTTTTAATTACAATCTTGTCTTGTTAGTTACTGATGTACATAAGTAGAAATTAAATGTTTGTTGTTAGTGTATTGTGAAATAGATATTTAAATAAATAAGTGTATAAAAATAACCTAATCTTAGTAAATATAAATAAACATTTTAAAACAATTAATTAGTTTCGTTACAGAATCTTAGCCGTACCTAAGTTTTGTTAAATTTGATATTGGAATGACTTAACTTTCTGTTATACGAATTTTTAATTTATTTTAGAATATTATTCTTAACATTGAACACTTAATTATTTTAATGTAGATAACAGAAGTTTTTGTGCGTGTTTAAGGTCACTTAATTATTGTTACGTGTGTCGGGTTCTCCTTAATATATCACGTTCAGTTTTTCAATACCTTGTCAGTTTCTGTCTTCCGTAAAAGGCATTGGTGTCAAACAAATTATTTTTGCTAATAAACATATTTTCATTGAATAATTTATTAAAGAACAGTTGTTAAAAATACTCGGCTTATTTTATTTAACTACTATACTAAATCAAACCTACGACCCCATCGCCCAAGTTATGCTGAGCTAGGAGTTAGCTCAATTTAGTTTATTTCTATTCCAGAAATAAAAAACGTTGTAGTGACACTCTTGGACTTGGTTATTTAGAATTATCTGAAAAGCTCATCAAGTATTAAATAATTTTGCGCAGTTTCAGCAACGACTACATGAGGTATGTCAAACTATTCGCGTACAGCCAGCAGTCTTGAAAAAAGTGAGAAGTTGACTATTGCGACGTTGCACGGCGTGTACTGAAATAACAGGACATTTTGAGTACCCACTTTGATCGTTTTGTAATAAATATTTCATTTTTTGTTTTTTAGAATACAATTCAATAATAAAGAAAATAATTTGATGACTTTGGTGATATGTAAAATAGCCCATTTCTTGGAAACGATTCATTTGCCGCACATGTTCATCAAAAGTTTTCGGCTTATTTTGGATCATACTAAACAAAACTAAAATATTTCACGCCTTTTTTAACACATTGTATGTTGAATTTTCTTAATTAATATATTCCATTCAATACTAATTATTTCAACTTAAATATATTATGTACAGGATATTTCTTAACTATTTATCTGTTTTTCGTTTTCTAGTAACGTGTGGCAATGGTTAAATATGATTAAAAATAGAGCAATAAGTTCAGAGTTAACCGCTGGTAACACGATAAATTATAATAAAAGATAAAATATTATTAATAAAGTATAATAGTGCTGAGTTCGTGTTGTCATTTTAAGTACTAATTGTATTTAATCATCTATAATAAACAAATAAAATAAACGTTGGGAAACAGTTCAATTCTTTTACTGAAATACAACAAAAGGTAACAGATAATAAGCAATAAATCATCATAACATATTCTTGGTAATTATATGAAGGTGACGTTAGTGTAACGTACTACAATATCATAATTCAAATTAGGTATGATGTAGTTAAAGTTGATAGAATATAACTATCTTAAATAATTTGATAAATACAAGATGAAGCCTGAAGATCAAACAGAGTTAGTTTAAATGTAATTATAACAACTTGAACAACTAAAACATAAGAAATAGGATCACGGTACTCAAGAGTATATGCATATACTTGTATATGGAACGCCACTGGCAAGATAAAAATAATGAAATTAATCAAAATGGAACAAAAACTTAACAGAAGCATTTCACGATAACCTATAGTATACGTAAGTTAAATATTGTTAAGTTTAGATATATTTAATGTAAAAAATAACTGTCCAGTTTACTTTCAGTTTTAAATAAAGAAGAAATTTAAATTTAATAATTACAAATACGGTAAGTTTGAATGACGTATCATAAAAAAATTGATTAAAAATGTAAATGTTGGATCATAGCTGAAATAAATCTAAACTTGCTTGAATGTAAATTCACTGAAGTCAGTTGGTCATGACGCGTTTGATAAGGTTTTTTGAAAGATACCAGTATAGATTCATCCTTTGTTATTATTTACAGTAAAAGTCTTAGTTGCTATTTAAATGAAGATATTCTGTTTATAAGATTCGAGTTACCAATTACTTAATTAAAATTTCTGTGGGATGTACCATTTCCAAATATAACTTTTATGTATTAAATCAAACTATCGTCAAAAGACAATTCATTGATTAAGTACATAAAAAAACCACTAAAAGAAAAAATAACCGCCAATAATGTAAATAATCAACAAAGAAAGCTACCTTAGGTTTTTTAGTTGAAGGAAGCATTTTAGGATCACATAAAGCGTCTAATCAAAATGAATGATTTAAAGTAACAGTCCGTTGTCAAGGTGAAATGTGGCAAACAACAAGCTTTATTAGAACTATATTTTCGAATACGAGTATTCAAACGATGAAAGTTAATGAATTTAGAAGATTAATTATTGCAAAATTACTATTCTTAAATCGTTACAAACGTTTATTTGTTTTTTATTTGCACTCGAAATTTTTTTATTATAAGTTTTACATGATTTATATTAAAATCATCATTTACTAGCGAAACGTACAGTTTCAAAGTTGAACAGGCACCTCACCCAGTGAAAACCTCATCCAAGACCCAAACTCGATGTTTATTACTTCTTGTGTAGCAGTAATCGTCTAAATTAGGCTTTCAAAATAGATTCAGTTAACGATTTCTCTTGTCGGAGTTGTTTAGAAATAGATATGTAATCGACTTGAATTATACTTAAGTATTTCCTAAAATTAATAATTCGAAACCGTAAAGAATTGATTTTTATAATAAGTAAAAGTCGTTTCTATAAATAAAATTGATAAATTGTCTTCAAACAAATTTACTTCTATTTAGTGTAAATATTTTTCTGTAAGTACACGTTGAATTTTGTTGCTTATAATTAATATTTTATTTTACGACGAATAAGAGCAGTAAAACAAATAGCTTAAAACCTGTTGAAAGAAAAATTTATTGTTGCTCATTGACAGACTTTGCACAAAACCTCAGTCGGACGTTATTATAATCGTCTCTTCGTAAGAGTAATACTAGGTCATCGAGCTGCAAAGCACAATTTAGTTACAACATTCGAAAAATTAGCCGAAAGAACCCGGTTCGAGCTGCTGTTGTCTACCCACAGAGGAACATGCGCATTATCAAGCTTTTAATAATTTATACAACGAATAAAAAAATAACTGTAGTAAACGCAATCTTTGTTAGTACACAGTGAAACTGTTTAGTTGTGAAAGTTTATGTTAATTGTGTGTGTTATTTTCTTACTACGTAATAATGTTAAGTTTGTAAAATTTGACGTTTTCAATACATGTGCACAACATGCTAACGCTGCCATCTTGGTTAGTCAATTTGAATACAACTTGACGTGTTTAAGGCGCTTCCTTAGTATTCTTTATTCGTTGATTTTATATTTATAAATCTAGAACTTTTTACATTGATTTAAAGTTAATAAATCTTTTAGATTTAAAAACTTGTTGGAACAATCTATAAATAAGGAATAACAATACGTAATTGATGTTTTTGGAATTATATAGTTTTATTTCAGGGTTGTTTCAACACACTTTTAAAACTTAAAAACTTACTAATTCTAATTCTATATAAAAGATCTTAAATTCATGATGATAAAATTAGCTTAATAATGCCTAAGAAGAGTGAAATTAATGGCTTTTTAAGTAAAACGTTTAATAAATTGTGAGAAAAATAGACTTGTCTTCACTTAAAATTGATTATTTAACGACGATAAAAATTAGTAGGAGAAGCATTCAGCAATGTTTCTGGATACAGTGTCTAATCGCCTCCATTATGGCTTGGGTGATGGTCTTGGGCTTGTTGACATAAATATTTGACTTCAAAAGCCCCTAGAGAAAGAAATCTAAAGGCTTTCAATCGCACGTTCTAGGCAGCTAATTCTGGTTCCCCAAACGTGAGATTACACGACAAAGGAATGTCTCGTGCAATATGCCATTATTTCACATGTATGGCAAGTTGGAAACATATGTCTTCGAGGTCCATACCGTTCCATTGAAGCACAAAAAACTGGATTTTCATGCCCCGATTCCGTTCGTCATTGCTGTTTTTGCATTTCTGACAGCGTCTTTAAATAAAAAGGGCCTAATAAGGCCTTTAACACAAAATTCACACCAAGAAATGATACATTTGGGATGCATTGCCTTCACATGAAGCATATATGTGTTTTCATCGCTCTAAATGTAACAATTTTGCTTGTTTACGTAGTTCTAATCATGAAAATAAGCCTCATCGCTGAAAATGATTTTATTGGAAAACTCACTTGTTGTTGTTCAATGACTCAGTTGTGTTACACATATGCCCTTGCGCGAAGGGCCGCGGCGCGGACATACGCGAATACGGACGTTGGCACACATATAAATCACTCGCGACGTCGTATTCGTCACTACCTAGATTAATATACTAACCTAATACAAGTAAAGAAAAGATAAATAATAGATTTAATTGTCGCAATGACCTTTAAATAAAGTTGATTAAAACTCCGGAGTGATTTTTGTTTATTGTCGGGTTAGGGTAATCGTGTTTTCGCAATATCGGAGGTTTCTCGAAACCGACGCTGAGCGTCGTGGCGAACGTCAGCAACACAGGGCGTCTCGGATGCGGCGTCGTCGCTTGGCCAACTTCTGGAACCTACCTTGCGTTGTGGGTTTCCTACCGATGCGTGCACGTTGCTCTAAATAACAATGCACAAATAAACAGTAGGTCTGCTGATTTGAATGTGAATGGATAGGAATAATGATAAATAATAAAAATGTAAATTCAAAATCAAAACTATATTAACCACACATACCATAAATGAAAGTGAACAAACAAATGATTCTAAACTAAACTAAGATAAACTAGATTAAAAGTCTCTATCCTGACTTACTAACTAATAGAATACTCACAGTTCTACGTCACTCCCGTATCGACACTAGTATCGGCACTGTTCCGGCGTTGCGTGGTGTTACCGTGGGACAAGCGAAGCGTCTAGGGCGGCCTGCCTAGGAACTGGATGGGAGCTCTATTGCACACTGGTTGGTTGGCTGGTCGGCTTCTTGATGCTCGGCAGCCACTACCCAACTTTACTGGATCAACACTCACTAGATGCCTGACGACTGACTGAACTGGAGGAGCTGCAGGAACTGACTTCTTGCGACGACGGCCCGTCTTATCTAATAAGAAAATAAGGACATCCTGTCATAAAAAGATACGAATGAATGGAATTATTCATAACGGAAATGCGATTCATTAATAACACTATTCCAGTAGTGCTGAAATTGTATATAAACCCATTATTTTTACAAATATAGTTAGGATTAGGAGTTGAGGACGAGCAATCGGCCAGGATAGACGTGTTTTTAACATGTTACGCGAACGGTACATCCGATAACGCGACGCGGCACTCCCGTTTGCGAACAGCACACGCGGCACTTGCTCGGAGCACAAAATTAATTAAAAATAAAAAATGAAAATGTAAATAAAATAAATTAAATAAAGTGTTACTGTCTGAAAATTTTCGTCTATGTACAAATTATACAAGATTCGTTTAAATTTAATGTTCAACACAAAGAGAAGTGGTAATAAAGCAAATAAAACTCGATGAAATAGTTTTTATTAACGTAGATGGCTTGAAGGTGGCTGCGGACAACCCTGGTAGTGAATTTGGAAAAACGCCGCCAGGCGTCGTGACGGCGGACGGCGTCGTGACGACGGACGGCGTCGTTTATGGATGGCGTCGCGACGTCAAATATGGCTAGCGTCTCGGCGGCGGTGGGCGCCGGGACGAAGTGCACCTTCCCCAGCTGAAGACGACGAGTAAGGTGGACGGCCAACTTCCAGGGCTTACCTTTTGTAGTAGGCCTCCTGGACGGTGCAGACACAATAGCTAGGTAAAGGGCGAAATCACAGATGCAAGCCACTGTTCGTATTTAATATCACTTGAAGCCTGAAGGACGTCGCGACGGTGTTACACAATAATTGACTGGAATTTGTATGTGAGCACCAATAAAGTAAAGTCATAAAAATAAAACGAAGCGTATTTGAAAATGTAAGTCTTATAATATTTAATAAAACAAAATATGAATTAACAATTAGACAGTAAAGTTATAACAAAATGCAGTAACAAAGTTAATGGTAAAAGAAATGCAATTGAAATAATGTTCAATGTAATGTAATAAAATTGTGCGTAGAGTTGATAGGCCTGGTGGCCTGGACAGTTCGAATAAGCTGTAGGTGATAAGTGAATGTACTTACTTGGGCATACTACTATTCTCGCACTTAGCATTGTCTTACGATTACATGACGTCGGACGTGATGGTGCGTACCAAGATGAGCGTGACGTAGATAGCGGTATACTGAGACTAAGAGGACGATTTCCTCTAAGTTCGCTTTTATATATAGTCTTTGGATTCTTTTTCTTGATGTGATATGATTGACTGATGCGCTGGCCATAGATGTTGAAGGGAGCGTGACAAACTTGTTACATGGGGGTTAACCCTTGAAACCACACACGGGCACTACGCAGCCTCGACCCCTCTGCTTCGTTCTTGTAGGTCTCTGGGCACTGTTGATACAGCAAGCTTATTCTTTATAAGAGGGGAGCTTCACTGTATTCGTCGTTCCACGCATACTACCTAAAACTGTACACTCCTAGCTACTAAAAATGGCTCTAGCTAGCATCATAACAACAATTCTAATGTTTAGCGCTAAGTTCACACACAAAAAAATATAGCAAAATAGCCTAATTAGTGTTTGAGTCTAAGTTAAACAATTTAACTAACACGATAACTTAGATCAAATGTTTAGCACTTGATGTTTTGAAAATTGTCCACACAATAATAATAAAGTTAATAAAGTTTGTTTATTTATTCACTGCGTCGGGACGCTGGTGGAAGGATCATTAATTAAATCCAATGCTTTATCTATATAATGATTTTTATTTAAGATAACAGTTTTGTTACATTTGTCAGCATTAATAATAATTAAA
>JAHWXV010519267.1:0-11491 GCA_024586415.1 Phrixothrix hirtus | reverse complement strand
TGTGTGTGTGTGTGTGTGTGTGTGTGTGTGTGTGTGTGTGTGTGTGTGTGTGTGTGTCCGTTCGTCCGTCTGTGTGTGCACCTGTGAACAGGATATCTCGAAAACAAAAAGTGGTAGGTAAACAAAATTTTGTATTTAGGTTTCTCTCCACTTTGGCACGTGACCGCAACAATTTCACTAAAATCAAATAACCGGAAGTGCCTACTTTGCTCCTGTCACTTTTTGATTTTTCGCGATTTTCTTGAAATTGGCTTTAACGATTTTTCTTAAATTTTCTGTATTTCCTATATATTTAATGGTATCTCATATAATCCAGGCGGTTTCTTCCAAAGTTTTCCGTAACTTGAATAACCGGAAGTAGTTTTTCCGTTAACTCTGAATATAATAACTATGAAGTTAAATATTATAGGTAAATGAAAACTTATATTTGAAGTCACGATTGTCTTAGTATGCTAAATCAAGAATTTTGTTAAAATCGAATAACCGGAGATGGCTCTTTATTTCTGTTATATTTTTGATATTTTTCGAATTTTACGTTTTACGATATTTTCTTGAAATCGCTCATAACAATTTTTTAAAAATTCATTGTATTTCTTAGAAATTTAAGATATTTTGATATAGTTAAGGCGATTACTCGAAAAAGTTTTGGTAAATCGAGTAACCGGAACTACGTTCACCATTAACTCTACATAAAATAACTTTGAAACTAAAAGCGCTAACTAAATGAAAATTTATACTTGAGGTCATAATCGCCTCTTTATAGAAATTCTAAAATTTGGTTAAAATCGTTTAACCGGAAGTACCACTTTATTTTGGTCATTTTTAGATATTTTCCATATTCTTCATTTTCACGGTTTTCTTGAAATCGGGTGTAACGATTTTTTTTAACTTAGTATATTTATTAGCTACTTAATTTAATTTTATATTAAGCAAGGAGTGTCTCTGATAAATGTTTGAAAATCGAGTTACTGGAAGTCCTTGGAGTATTAGTTGTGAACAACATATCTCAAAAACAAATCAACATATGAAAATCAAAAACTATATTTAAGTTTTCTATTTTCCGTCCATGAGGCGACAAGAATTTAGTTAAAATCGAATGACCGGAAGTGCCACTTTATTCTTGCGATATTTAAGTTTTTCGCGATTTTTTCGAAAACGGCTATAACAATTTTTTTGAAACATGCTGCAGTTCTTATGACTGATATTCTTTTACGCGAACTTAGAGGTTTTCCTGAAAAAAATGCGATGCAGCAAGTTATCAGAGAAAACCTCTGAAGTTAAGCAGGGTTTTGCTTGTCCAGTAACTTGGACGAGTGATCGTTACTGTTATCGTTCTCAAAATAAACGTAAATAATATTTGAATCATGTGGACATTTACATATTGGTATATCTATATACGTAAGAGAAAGTCGTGTGTTGTCTCACCAGATATTTTGTTGAATTGTTTCCAAAGGATCTCTTTCTAGTTTTTCATAGACTACGAAATTCTGAAGGTGTTCCTTCAATTTTGATTTATATTATCTGTAGCATTACCTTCGTCGGATTTAGTTATAATTGTCTGAGAATCTTTTTAAAAATAAAATTTAGTTTCTTTGCATAAAAAAGTGATTTCGGCTCTTTATTAAAAAAAATTGTAACGATGTTGGTTACCTGTGCTCGTTTAAAAACCTGTCGCTGATATTTTCAGTATCAGCTAAAATATGTTCTATCTTAAAGTCAGATTTTTTATCGCTTTGGGTCCAAACTTTAGTCTTCTATGTCACGTGTCACTCCCAACGTCTGTAAGCCTATAATCAAAAATAAAAAAAGTGCCATACCACACAAAAACTACCAAATTATTGTTTACGAGGCTAAAAGATTCCACACCTAACTCAATGAAATCTGGTGTAATGTATAAAATTAATTGTTCTATATGTGAAGGAACTTACATTGGGCAAACGTGCTGATATTTGAAAAAACGCATTGGATAACACATTAATGATGTGAAAAATATGAAAGAAAATACTGTTATCAAAACATTGCTTTTAATTAAGGCACCATTTTGATTTTGACAACGTCAAAATTCTTGATCAATCCAACAATAAAGAAACGAGAAACTTTCTAGAAATGTATTATATTAATCAATTTTAATTTCAATAGTGACACCCACAATTTTCACACTATTTACGTTTACATTTTGTACATTGACAAACGAACTTTTAATCAAAACTAATTTAATTATTTATTATCTGTAAATTAAAAAAACAACTCATCAAATTTTTCATTTACTTATGCTTCATGTTAATTAAAAAAATAACCTTAACCACCAATCGTTTGCTTGTCACATAACTAGCTCAGCAGCAAAGCGGAAGAGTAGGGGAGGTATGGTGTGACCCATGGTGGTAAAAAAAGATAATAATATAATATTCTTCTAGGCGAGAATCTTCTGGCTTGAATTAAGTCGACGCTTTCCTAAGTTAAAGGTAAGAAAAGTACAATATAAGTAGGGCGCCAGTCGTTCACATCAGCAGCAACAGGTACCACCTGAACAACAAGATGTCCACCTAAAGAAAAAATTATTCACAGTATTTGTTCAGCATCCGGAGCAGTAGACCCAAGAAATCCTAAACTCATTCGAAGTAAAAAAGGATTTGAAAAATCAGAGCAAATCAATTTAAACAAATAAATGGGTATTTAGTGAAACCCTTTGTATACAGGTAGCAATTAGCATAATTATATATAGTTTCAACAGTACTTTATATCCTGATTAAGGACGAATTTTACAAGCAAAAGGTATTTTATTATTTTTTTGTTAACTTCCTTCTCCTCGTGACTTTACGGGCATGGCCCGATCGAAACTGACTTCTGTGGACCACCGCGTATGTGTTCGCGGCGGAGACTGCCGGTCGGCTGCTATTACTACTGGGAGATCTTCCTCGCCAGCTCTTTTATGGCGAGGTCTGGGTGGGACTTGAGGCGGTCTACCATAAGGCTTCTTCTTGTCCTTGCCCTGGCTTGCAAGTCTGCGGCGTTTAAGTCCTTTTGAATATCATCGTTCCCCGTACGCCCCGGTAATGTGTCTCAAGATTTTGTTTTGCGGTTGGTGACCCGTCCCACCATATCTCCTTACCGTATGTAAGTATGGGTATCAGGACTGCTTTGGAAAGTTTCTTCTTCTGTGTGAATAGGATATGACTACGTTTCCCAAGCAGACCTTGAAGCCTCTTGCTCGCGTAGGTGGCCAGCGTCTTCCTTCTCCGTATGTTTGGCAAACCTGAGGTGGCTGTCAATGATGATGCCCAGATATGTGGCACTGCTTTTTGGTTTGTGGGGTGTCCAAATCCTCTTAACAGGTACTTCTTCCTTTTCCTGGACAGGTCGAGGATTTCGGTTTTTCCTGCGTTGATTTTAATTCTCCAGTCTTTGCAGTAGGAGTCGATTTTTATAAGGCTGTTTTCGAGTTTGGCCCTACATGCGTGACCTTGCGGCGCTTCAGCCAGCACTGCCGTGTCGTCGATTTATTGAAAGAGACTGATTCTTATTCCGTCCTGGAATCTTGGAGTGTGTGGTTGAACAGTGTTGGTGATACCGGGAACCTTTGCGGGAGACCTTGTTTGGCAGTTCTGACAGTGGAGTTCGTCCTATCGGCTGCCACTTTGTACCTTCCGTCTTTGAGGAAAGACTGGATGACCCTTGAGATGTTGAACGGTACGTTTGCCAAGACCATCTTGTGTATTAGCGCTTCTCTACAAATTTTGTCATATGCTTCTTCCACGTCTATCAGTGCGACGTGGACGAAGTACTTCTTATTTTTGGCGTGATTAATCGCTTGTATGAGGTTGGCCGTTTGCTGTACGGCCGATAACTTCGGTCTGAACCCACACTGTTCAGGTGGGATGATATTCTTTCCTGCCAGTGCTTTGAAGATTTCGTTGTTCAGGATGCTCTCTGTGATTTTGGCTAGCCCGCAGATCAAACTGATCTGTCTGTTATGTTGGGGTAATCTCGGGTCTTTGTTCTTCTTTGGAATCATCACGTTCCTGGCCAATTTCCATGTACTGGGGCAGTGACCGAGGGCGAAGCTGGCATTTATTATCTTGGTGATTTCCGTGATTGCGTTTTGTATCAGAATCTTCGAGGGTTTGTTTCGTATTCCATCCGTACCCGGGACTTTCCGTGGTTTGAGGCCCTTTAGCTTCTTTTTGACTGAGTCCTCGTCTGTTGCAATGGGGTTGAGTATCATTGCCTGCGTCACAGTGGAGTAAGTGCGTTCCACATCTGCTTTTATTCTGGACGGGGCTTCCATTTGAATGTCGAATTGAGTTTCAAGATGGTCCGCTAGTGCGTCAGCTTTACCCTGGTGATCCATAATCAGCGTTTCTCCTATCAGGATGGGATGGTTTACCGTCTTCTCCTTCCGTAGCGCTTTTATTAGTTTTCAATAGTTGTTGTGATCTTCCTGGCATCGGGTTATGATTCTTCTCCAGTCCTCTTCCCTTCTGTCTGCGAGCATCTTGTCCACTTTTAGTTGGAGGCGTTTGAGATTTGCTCTGACATGCGGGTGTTTTGATCTTAACCATGTTTTCAGTGCATCGTTCTTAGTTTTGACAAGCTCGTTTTCGCTTTATTGAGGCCCCATTTGTTTTCCTGGGAACTAGGTCGAAGTTTTTTGTTTCGTTCCGTTGTATCCAGGATAGTTTCGGTCAGTCTGTTGGCAGCTTCTGCCGTGCTTGTAAGAGCTGGTGTGGTGGGGTAGTCCGCTAAGTCTAGTGAGATGCGAGCCCAGTTGTACGTGAATACTGGCTGTTGGAAAAATGGCTGTGT
Source organism: Phrixothrix hirtus (assembly GCA_024586415.1). Lineage (NCBI taxonomy): Eukaryota > Metazoa > Arthropoda > Insecta > Coleoptera > Phengodidae > Phrixothrix > Phrixothrix hirtus. The sequence goes on along the minus strand of JAHWXV010519267.1, from coordinate 6,688 downwards.
ACGTTCATCCAGTCCAATTAGGACTGGGAAATGGTCTGAATTTAGATTGAAGAGCGTTTGGGCGCCTTGGCTGAGATGAACTTGCTTGGCCAAGAAGAGGTTGATGATTTCCCCGCTTTTGCCATTACCTGAATTAGAAGTGGCTTCCCCCGGGGTTGCGACGTACCATTCCGAGTTTGTTCTGATTGATTTTTCTAGCTTGGTGCCATCAGCATCCTGACTTCTCGCTCCTCAGCTAGGTCTCTTCGCGTTGAAGTCGCCCGCTATTGTCGCGGGGCTATGATGTTGTAGTAGGTTGTGGTAGTTCCGGTCTGTCGTGATCGTGTTGAACGGCCTGTAGCATGCGCCAAATGTTATAACTTGATTAGCTAGCCTTGCTTTGATGCAAATGACTTCAATGCTGGTGCGCAGATGTGTGCTTTGACCGCGATGGTCACTCTACCTCCTCTGGCACCCTTTTTGTCTTCTCTGAAGATTGTGTATCCAGGTAGCGCGAAATTTTGGTTTTCCTTAAGACGTGCCTCGGAAATTAATAAGATTGAAATTTCGTTTTCATGTAAAAAGTGGACTAGTTCGTGTTTTTTGCCCGCGATTCCACTTGCGTTCCATAAAGTGATCTTAGCAGTTGGACTTTTCCTTGAAGATCTTATCGATTATGTTTGGGATAAGCTTTATGAGGAGTTTTTTCATAACTGCTTCTAGATTGCTTTGTACTTTTTCTTCCTCAGGTTCTTGCTTATTGTTGGCTGTGGCGCCGGTGTAGGTTTTGCCTTCGGTAGTTTTCGAGTTTTGGTAGTATGTTTGTTTCTTCTTGTTCCCGTTTAGAGGGTTTGCAGGACATTCTTTTGCACAGGATGGATGTTTTCCTGCGCAGGTGCAACATTTGGCCAGTGTGGCTGTGGGGACTTCGCACTTATATCCAGGATGTGCTTTGGCGCATTTCATGCATCTGAAAGGTACAGTGCGCCTAAATGCTAAATGGCCGAACAGTTGGCATCTGTAATATTGTAATGCAGCTGTTGGCCTTCTCTTATGTTCTGTGGAGACTTCGATATGTAGAACTTGGTTGAATTTAAAGTTCTTTTTGCCCTCTTCGGACTTTTCTGCGTTAATTAAGATCGGGGGGAAAACTTTCTTTTTATTTACCATTTTTTTGGTTGAATTGAACTTGAAGCCTTGTTTCTTTAGGTCCTCTTCTATTTCTTCGACTGGAATGAAATTTGGTAGGACCCTAACAACAATGTTTACCGCCTTCTCCTTTTTTAACTGAAAAAAGTCGCAGGGTTCCTCCATGAGGTCTAGAACTTTTCTGAGCTTACGGAATTGCTCGGATGTCTTGGTGAAAAGTTTCATTCCATCTTTAGCGTTGTGCGCTTATAGTAAAACTTTACATTTCAAACACAAACGAATTTATCGAAGCTTATCAGGTCTAGCAAATTATGTCGGTATCATTATTTAAATAACTAATTAGCGATGAAAAAATTAAAATTTTCTACGACCTCTTCGGCTCTGCATATGTCCAAAAGGCTTAATGAACAGCTAGTGTTACGTCACCACCTCAGCATATAACAACCATCAAAAGCCAGCATAATATATTGTAATAGTTAGGGCAAAAAGCTAAGATCCCATTAGTCAAGCTAAAAAGAGAAGGCCAAAACGAATTAATTATCAAATAGAGAAGGATTAATTAGTGCTTACCGTTGTATCGAATATGAACAACGCCTCTTTTAAATATAGTAGTAAGGAGTAAGAAATTTGTCACATTGTATGTTTAAATGTTAGCAAAGAGAAGTAACAAGTGTTCGTTCAAGGCGATCCACACTTGGAACTTAGCTAAAAAGTGAAATATAAGGACTTGTATTCTGTTTTTATTTTACAAAGCTTAACGCCAGATAGCGATACTTACTGGATAAATAAATTATACGAAAGGAATCCTCTAAATTAGTTTAATTAATTAGAAGTAACCGTAGTTTTTAGCCACAAATATAACAAAAGGAATTATTCATTAAGATAAATATATCTAAATACCCACAGATTTGGATTATTTACTATCCAAAATTCTATACATATTTATCATAAAAGAAATTATACACAGATATGTCCAGGGCGTACTTAAACAAATATACGCGAAATAGAAATGAATAGAAACATGTCAGGGTGAGACCGTGACAATGTACACTACTTATGCAAACAGTTGCTAGCGTGAATAATTAATTTTAATTATTTATCAAAGAGTAATTAAAGCACATTACCACGTCAATAACTATTAATTATCAATATTCATTCATGCAACTAGTCTTTACAAATTGTTAACAAAATCTTTTTTTTAAAAATGACGTTTAAATAATATCAATAGTTTTTAATTTAACTGAGCGCCATCTAGTGGTTGAAATTCTAAAATTAAGTAATCTCAAATTACTCAGTTCAAGTTTGAATGAATATAATATACTATAATGTCAACCCACTAGATGACAGCATTAACTAATTATATACATGTGATTATTCAGTATAAATATGTACCCCATATATTGTCTAAAAATTGAAAAACTTTTTAAAAATTCGTTTTATTGTGTTGTTGTCTCAGGTGCACTAGTCATAATAACACAAATAGTCGACAGCCACTAACAAAATCTAAAAGGTTCTTTACCCGTCAAGAGAAAATACGAGCTTTTTAACCAATTGTTTTCCTTTGTAATATTTCTGAAATAAAAACCTCAAAAAAGATAAAAAACAAATCTCTTTGCGATACCTTTTTGTATCTTTTGTAAAAGTCTGAGAAAAATTGAGTAATAAATATATACTTAATTTCAAATTATGTATGTAAGTTGATAAGTTTGTGCTTCATTATTCAAATTTTATCAAACTCTTACACAAGATACTAAAAAGCATTTCAAAGGGATACGTGCCCTTATTTTTACTTTCTGTTACCCTATATGAAATATAGGTAAAAGAAAAAAGGTATTATTTTGGACAAAAATTTTCCATATAGAAATTTTAGCGCAAATACACGTTTTAGGGTTCTCTGAGTACGAAAATGATGTTTTTGGAAATTGATCTGTGTGTGTATATGTGTGTGTGTGTGTATGTGTGCGTTTGTGTATGATTGTGTGTGTTTGTGTGTGTCTGTGTGTGTCTGTGTGTGTGTCTGTGTGTGTCTGTGTGTATCTGTGTGTCTGTGTGTGCTTGTGTTTTTTTGTGTGCTTGTGTATGCGCGCGGCCTTGTGTGTCTAAGACTGCGTCTGCATCTGCAGCTAAGCCTACTTCTGCATCGGCATGTGCGTGTGCGTGTGCCTCTGCGTCTGCGTCTGCGTCTGCGTAAACTCCTGCGTCTGCGTCTGCGTAGACTCCTGAGTCTGCGTCTGCGCCTGCGTCTGAGCCTGTTTCTGCGTCCGCGTCCGCGTCTGCGTCTGCGTCTGCGTCTGCCTCTTCGTCTGCGTCTGCGTCGGCGTCGACGTCTGCGTCTACGTCTGGGTCTGCGTGTACGTGTGCGTCTGTGCCTGTTTGCGTCTGCGTCTACGTGTGCGTCTGCGTGTACGTGTGCGTGTTTGTGTGGGTGTGTCTGCGATGGTGTCTGCGTCTGTGTCTGCGTCTGAGTCTGTGCCTGCGTCTGCGTCCGCGTCTGCATCTACGTCTACATTTGCGTCTGCGTCTGCGTATGCGCCTGCGTCTGCTTCTGCTTCTACATCTTCGGCTGCGCCTACGTCTGCGTTTGCGTCTGCTTCTGCTTATGCAACTGCGTCTGCGTCTGCGTCTGCGTCTGTGTATGCGTCTGCGTTTGCGTCTGCGTTTGCGTCTGCGTTTGCGTCTGCGTTTGCGTCTGCGTTTGCGTCTGCGTTTGCGTCTGCGTTTGCGTCTGCTTCTGATTCTGCGCCTGCGGCTGCGTCTGTATCTGCGTTTGCATTTACGTCTGCTTCTGCGTCTGCGTCTGCGCCTGCGTCCGCGTCAACGCCTGCGTCTGCGACGGCATGTGCGTGTGCGTGTGCGTGAGCGTGTGCGTGAGCGTGTGCGTGTACGTCCGCGTCGGCGCCTGCGTCGGCGTCTGCGTCTACGTCTGCGCCTGCGTCTGAGCCTGTGCCTGCCTCTGCTACTGCATCTGTGTCTGAATGTGTGCGTGCGTGTGGGTGTACGTCTGCGGTCGCGTCTGCGTCTGCTTGTACTTCTGCGTCTATGCTTGCGTCACCGTCTGCGTCTGCTTCTGCGACTGAGTTTACGTTTGCCCTGGGTCTATGTATACGCCTGCGTCTGTGTCTGCGTGTGCATGTATGTGTGCGTCTGTGCCTGTGCCTGCGTTTGCATCTGTGTCTAAGTGTGAGTCTGCGTGTGCGTGTTTGTGTGTGTGTGTGTGTGTGTGTCTGTGGACACGATTTTTCGAAAACCAGAAGCCCTAGAAAACCAAAATTTTATATTTGAGTTTCTATCCATCGTCGTACGCGACCGCAACAATTTTACTAAAATCGGAAAACCAGAAGTGCCACTTTACGCTTGTAGTTTTTGGTTTTCGAGATTTTTTCGAAATCGGTTTCAACAATTTTTTTAAATTTACTATATTTCTTAGAAATTTAATGGCCTTTTATTAGTCTAGGCGGTTTTTTAAAAAATTTTTCTTAAGTCGAGTAACTGGAAGTACTTTCGCCGTTAAGCCTGAATAAAATAACTATGTAACTAAAAACCTTAGCTTAATGAAAATTTATATTTAAGGTCACAATCACCGTGCTCAATCAAGAATTTGGTTAAAATTGAATACCAGGAAGTGCCATCTTATCTCTGTCATTTTCAAATATTTTCCAAATTTTTCGTTTTCTAGATTTTTTCGAAATCCGCTCCAACGATATTTTTAAAATTTATTGTATTTTTTAACATTTAGGACTCTTTTATATAATCTGGGCGGTTACTCAGAAGATTTTCTCTAAATCGAGTAACCGGAAGTACTTGCGCTGTTAACTCTTAATACAATAACTATGAAACTAAAAGTCGTAAGTAAATGAAAATTTATATTTGGGATCGTAATCGCCTTTTTCTGCAAAATTAAAAATTTGGTTATAATTGGATAACCGGAAATACCACTTTATTTTTGTCATTTTTAGATAATTTCCGAATTCTTCATTTTCACGGTTTTCTTGAAATCGGCTGTAACGATTTTTTTAGACTTAATATATTTCTTAGCTACTTAATTTAGTTTTATATCAACTAAGGAATTTCTCTAATAAATTTTTGAAAATCGAGTAACCGAAAGTAGTTGGAGTATTAGTTGTGAACAAAATATCTTAATAAGTAATCATCATATGGAAATCAAAAATTATATTTAAGTTTTATATCTCACATACATAAGACGGAAACCATTTAGTTAAAATCGAATAACCGGAAGTGCCACTTTCTTCTTGCGATTTTTTCGAAAAATTCTTTAACAATATTTTTGAAATTTGCTACCGGTTTTGTGTCTTTGACATCCTTTTACGCGAACTTAGAGGTTTTCCTGAAAAAATACGCCGAATAGAGTTATCAGAGAAAATGCCTGGAGTTAAGCAGGGTTTTGTGTCTAATAACTTGGATGGGTGACCGTTACAGTTATCGTTTCCCAAATATATGTAAAAAATATTTTAATCATTGGTGGACATTTGCATATTTGTATATTTACGTACGTAAGATAAAGTCGTGTGTTGTCTCACACAAGATTTTTTCAATAAGGGTTTAAATTCATAAATAATGAAAAAAACAAATTAATTAAAGAAATAGTGCAAACGACCTCAATAATTAAGGTTTTACCGTCTTTTGATAAATTTTACTTCCGCAAAAAATTGAAAAAGCACACGTACAGTAAGCAACTGGATAATAAAACATTGTAAAAGTACTCAACCAAAATTAATTTAATAACGAGTGCTTTTTTTTTAATACGCGGTTCTGGACACATTCAACTGCAATACTTTCATCGCAAATTGAGATGAAACTTTACACTATATCGGAGATTCTAAAAACGTTTTCGAAGAACATTCAATACAATTGTGCCCAAATTATAGTTATTTCATTTTACTTTTTCTTACCGATATGAAATATAGTATAAGTAGTCGTTTCCAATCAAAATTTGCAATGTCCAGTTTTTAGCGGAAATACAAGTTTTCAGGTCCCCTGAATCCGAAAAACATGTTTTTAGAAACTGTATGTGTACGTGTCTGGTCAATATAGCTCGAAAACTAAACGTCATAGAAAAGTAAAACTCTATGTTTGAGTTTAGTACCTTCCTGACACGTCCTAGTAAGAATTTTGTTAAAATCGAATGACCGGAAGTGCCATTTTATTCTTGCGATTTTTCCTAAAACAGCTCTAACGATTTTTTAAAACTTGCCACGTTTCTTACGCCTATAATACTATTGCACCAGAACTAATTGGTTTTTCTAAGAAAATTCGTTGAAGCGGGTTATTAAGGAAAATCTCCGCTAAGCAATGTTTCGCGTGGTAAGTTAATTGCATGGGTGACCGTTGTAATTATCGTTTTCAAAATAAACGTAAATAATAATTTAATCATTTGTGGACACTATGTATACGTAAGAGAAAGACGTGTGTTCACACTAGCTTGTTTTTTATTTTCTTGTAAATGTACGAAGTGTAAAGAATACGTGGTTATAATTTCTGCAAACATTTCAAAGCAACCCTGTATGTAATTCACTCTTATTTTAAACGTTTAGACAAAGTC
>JAHWXV010519253.1:0-38005 GCA_024586415.1 Phrixothrix hirtus | reverse complement strand
TTTACTCACCTTTTATAATTGTTTTCTCTTTATTAAATCCAATTTAAATGTAATTAAGTAAATTTATTGGCAATTGATATTTTTTATTGTAAATACAGTCTCACCAAATAATGCATAACCTAAAATGTTTAAATCGAACGTGCCTTGTTAAAGAGTAGTTGACAAATGATGTCCCGACATTTTAACTACATACTTTTAACAACTAAATTGCTTTTGGTAGTTACAATGTACATTTTGGCAAATCATTCTGAGATAAAGGTTTTGTTAACCATATGTGACTCTTATAAGACGAGTTCTTTTACACCGTTGTCATTGATAGTGCCAGCTTTACCTGCAAAAGGATCAGTTTTGCGCGTAGAAACACGTTAACAATGCTGTATTACTGCACCGCATTGCTCAGCATTTCCGAACATTGTTGACAATACTAACGCATTTCCGAGAATTTCCGGCATTTCCAGCACATTACCGAGCCTTTCTGGCATTGCCTATGCATTGCTGAAGATTTTTGTGCATTGATCCATTGCTTAGTGAATTTCCGAGAATTTCGGTCAAATATATATATATATATATACCTATTGCCGAAGTGGTTACCCTCTCGGTGTTCATGTATAACCGTCAGGTAAAAAAACATCGCACAACCTTATTTGAGCAATAAATGGATTATTGATTTATGTAAAAATTTGCGTTCATTGCATGTATGTTTTAGGTATTTTAAGTACTATTTTCACAGATAGTAAACCAATATCGATATGGTTTCATCTGTAGTAAGTTATTAACGCGAAGGCACGTTGCTTACATTATATCGTCGCCCAAAATAATCACTTTTACTACGATTTCGTAGTTTCTACAAACTGAATAAACAGAAAAATTACCAATTATAGTTTTCTAAAGCCATTTTAAAGAATTCCATTAATTTTATTTAGTGTAATACCATGCATATAGGATTTATATCTCAATTCATCTTATTTGACGTCCATGTTTGATTTCATATACGCATTTTTTCCGGTTTTATAATTAAAGAAATATTTTCTACAGATTTAAGTCATTTTAATAAATTCTAATTTAATAATTATTAGCCTTCCTTAAATGTGTTATTTTTAAATATCAATTACTGCACTGTTCTAAAGTATCGTTCAGTAATTTGCATTCACAAATGGTTTAGCTTTATCAGTCGTAATAAGATGTGATTTATTCTACGGTAGCAAAAAATCCCAGTTTCGATTAAACCACTCTTTGCGTGGGCATTTTTCAACGGTTTTGAGTTCTAAGCGTTAACGTTAAAGATTTTAGTCTGTCAGTTAACCTAGATATCTGGCGGTACAGTCGTTAGGAACCTGTTTTGTGAAATACGCAATAACCTTAGGTTAGTTATTATAATATATAACATTGAAGTTACAAGTGCTCGCGTTAATTACGCCAAAAAAAATGGGCTTGGGATTTGTGCATAAAGAGAATGGTATTAAACTTTTATTTGGATTATTTGAATTCGTTGTTCAGAGAACTTTATTCAACTTTAATGAAAAATTGTTCAATATTGAATGTTTGTTTGAAATATATACTACATTGTTAATAACTATTAATTGTCAAATTGATTGTATGACCGTGAACAAGAATAGCATTGCGTAGTTATGAATAATCCATTTACATTATTATTTGTAATAAAAATTAAAGTATATGTAAAGGATAAAGATCCAATTTTCAGCCAGCGAATTGTAATTTTGAGCTTTATATTGTACTTATAACCATTATGAATGGAATAATTTTTATTTAATTTAGGTTAATATTATAGTGGACAAGGACGAATTATAGAACCTTTGCACAATTTAGAATTTGTAGATGTATTTATTGAACTTTAATTTGTTATTACAATTTAGCGTAGTCATTAAAATATAAACCTCAGGACGTAATTTTAAACTCAGTGACATATACCATATTGATTTAGTACAGCTAATTGATAATATTGGTAACCTTAGGGGAAAAACGTTGCGTTATATTTAATCTTTCGCTGAGTCCATTTCGCTCTCGTATCCTTGGACAAATAAACATTCTTGATTATGACATTGATAAATTTTCAACAATAAGTTTTTTACCATAACGTTTTCGTATTAAATTAAAAAATCTACGACCATAAGCCGCGATCGCAGTTGAGGCCTTCTCATTGATACTTCATTTCAAATTAACAACGATGTTGGTAGTTATACGCATGCTCTAATATGAAGATTAAATGCGAAACATGTAACTAGGTATGAAGGTTTGTTAAGATTGACCTTCCTGTGATTAAATTACTTAAAGTGAATATAACTGTATTTAGTAGAAAATGTATAAAGTCGTGTTTAATCTGTGAACACATTAATACCTGCAGGGTATATTTCAATATTTTTGTTTTTTAAACATATTTAAAAGCAAGATACAATGTGAAACAAGGTGACAAGTTTCAGGTAACTTTATTGTTCAATTCTTAGAATTAATATACTACAGCAAAACAGCTGTTTAAGTAGAAATGCGCTGAAAGGATAGTAATATAAAAAAGCACTATTTGATTTAGTATTAAGCAACCAAAAAATAAACCATAAACGAATCGAATAAATATTATAGATAGTGTTTGCTCAGTTTATTTTTGGAAGAATTCCAACAGAAACAAGGAACTTTTGATTTTTACTATTATTTTGTAAGAAATGAACTTCTGGCTTGATATTTAAATTTACGTAACTTTACCTATAACATGAAGTAAAAATTTGCTATGTTTATAAATGTTAACATAGCTATAAACCTTTAAAGTGTAATGCTAGGAGGGAGAATATTTTAATGCAGTACAACTAATCCATTTAATATGTCAAGAGAATATATGTATGTAATTCAAATCAACTCGCTTCATTAAGCTTTAGCTAGATACCTTTACAAAAACAATTTGTATGTAATAGCAGATTCCGTAAGCTATTATGGGTTCAATTTTCTCGGTAGCTTAGGATAATTTCATTTCAGACAGCTTCACAACTGTGTCTTAAAAAATTGATTAGTATTCACTCATTGCAAGCAAATGATATTTAGTTTCAAACAGTTCAATTAGTTATTGTTATTAAAATACTATGCATCTCATACGCGTATTCTTTTATTCTACAGGGAGAATTCTAACCTCCTTACAAAACTAGAGGAGATCAAAATAAACTTTTTTTTCAAAAAAAGTTTTGATATAATTCTAATAATAAGAAAGTCAGAACAGTTTAAAATTCTATTAAATTATTGAGGTTTTCTATAATATTTTTATATCAATATGCACTACTGGTATAATTTTTGAAAAAAAACTTGAAATTCAGGTAAAATTTTAATAAAATGTTTATAACATTGAAATTATATTGAAATTGTATGGTTATGTAAATTGTTCTTCAAAATACACAGTTATCAACTTTCGTATATTGAAAACCGCTGATTTATTTAATCTAATCAAGTACACGGAATGTCACGTAAACGTCAAAAATTAAGTAATAAGCTATTACTTTGTTAAGTCATAAATTCGTCTGAAATGGTGATTTACAGTAACAAATAATATCTAGAGATGATTATGATGTATTGGGCTGCTGAAGAAAACGCTAACCATGCAAGACGTGTGTATTTTGAACGATTTAGAAATGGATAAACGCCTTTCAAAAATGCTTTTCTCGGGGTAATTCGACGCGCAAGAGAAACTGGGAATTTACAACCCAAACAAGGTCTGTAACGATTCAAAGCGGCTTCTTGGAGTCACAGGATTGAGAAAAATTATTTATATTTTACCAGCCCGGTATACTCATCGATTTAGGGCCGGGTTAATTTGATCAGATGGTAGGTTGCAGTTGCTATTGGAGTTCTCCCTGGTAACGATTCGCAATTGGCTATCCTATACTTAAGAAAGGCAGATGTTAAAACGAAGCTACCGCTTAAAGGGATCGCGACTTCTTATGTGAAACAATTTTTCGGTAATTGGAATTTAAGGATAATGATCGGCCGAAATGACAAGATATGTGAAACCTTCAAAAGTAAATCTATTCACAGTAATAAAATAAAAATATATACAAATAACTCAAATTAACGCCTCGGGTATTAAATACATATCTACAGGAGGCAATGATTAATAATCATAAATAAACATAATTTCGGTTTATTACGAACGAGATCTTTCAGTATAAACGGAGGCGTCGCGACGTGAAGTTAATTTTTAGTAGGCGCGGAACGTCACTTTGTGGCTTCGCAAGAAATCATATACGTCCGTTCGAATTTTTATGTTCGCCTGTTACTTCTATATCGGTATTAATCATGTCCAGTATCTTTCTAGGTATGAGTGTGGTCGCGTTGCTGGTGGGCGGATAACACTCGTAAGATTGTTTTTGCGGTTCCTTTACCCTATCCGCGACAAATGCCACTCGATGGGATAAAATATCAAAAGAAAAGAAGACGCAAGCGTTTAACGATCCCTCGCTACTAGGACAACACAGGGGCGTTCGGTAGCGACATCCACGGCGGATTTTAGCAATGATGGCGCATCCGTTACAGTCAACTCAAAATGCGAGCATGCTAGTCAAATCTTTTTTTCGGAAACCGCTCGCTACAAAGACAACTCAGATGCTTTCGATAATAAGTTCTATATGATCTCATAACTAACAAGGCTGCTCCACCCTTACGGATGTTTGGACAAACTCTGCAGTTTGAAATACTGCGACATGTCAGCATATAAAAGCGAATATTGTATTCTTATCAAATAGGTTAACCAAATTTTGAGAAAGTTTATCAAAAGTAAAGGGCAAAACCGTGTTATGATCAGTTTTAACTAAGATAATCAATTGATATTATTTATAGCAACAATATCGAATAAAACACATTTTTTAAATTGATTAGAAGCGACTACATTATAGCATTGATAGCTTTCTATTGTAGTATCAGAGGTATAACTTGAATTAGCACCAATTTTACTGCGTGCCTTTGGTAATACGCACCCCTACCAAATAAATGTAGTTCGGTACTAGATATCAAGATGATGTGCGAGTGATTCTTCATATTATTGGTACAAGCCAAAATTGCACTAATATTTATGCTCACTATTTTGAAATTTATAGTTCCTTTCTCGAAGTAATCTAGATTTTAAATGTTTTAAAATGATTTTACATAACCTAAATAAAGTTGAAATATTGTTTTCTTTTCCTAATTAATTTTTAAACAGTTTTATAGTAATTAAATTTTGTAGGTTCTCCCTACAGTACCACAAGAATAATCATTCTTGCTTAATGTCACTAGTTCCAAATCCTTAATTTAAAAACCTTAATTGTATTTGAGACTGACTATTAAGAAAACCACCCCTTTGGCGCAACTCTGACCTATAGCAGTACCATAGAGCTAAGTCATTAAAATCAACCGGAGTCAAAGGGAACGTTAGAGTATTTGCTTAGAAATTAAATGAAGATAGTCAACTAAAATATACAAAACTAAGGTAAGGTAAGGACTAGTGTACCATAGAATTACCAAAGCTATTAGAGATATTGATACCTTAATGTGAAAATAATCAGAACAAAACAAAAAGGATACTAAATATTAAATTTTGGATTGCAATTATTGGAGAAATAGTCTAGTCAGCTTCAAGAGAAAAGTTTTGTGTTAAGTTGGAGAATTTACATGAAATTTTACGGTCGATATTGAACGGACTTATAAACTTTTGAGCAGTTTTAGCAAAGTTATAAGTAGAAGTATCTTCTAAGCATTTTTTACATGTGAAAACAGAATTACAGAAAACTGAAGTGGACGCGTATTGCGCATATACACCATACACCTTCTGAAGGCGAGACAGTATGCCGTCCTGTTGCTGAAACAATTCACAAAATGCACGGCGCGGTTTAAATTCATTATCTGTGAATTTTCTGAAAAATTCAATGTATAATTACATGAGAAACATGTAATGCGCGGGAAACAACGCAAAGAATTATGTCCGGGGTTAACTGTCTCCAATTCTAAAACCATTCACGCTGACTTTTTACAGTATATAATTATGCGTCAAATAAAACGACACCTGCTTGTCTATACCCGTATTATTTGATACTGCCTGCTACCTTCATAAAACGGCACTGCACTCTTTAAGTCTTTGAACAGCAATTTAAATTGTTTCTCCTGAAAGTAGCCGTCTATGAGGAAACCACCTTACGTGGTGCTATGAATATCATAATTACACTCCTCATACATTAAAATCATATTGTATTCCTGAAATATAAACACTAGACTAAAGCTTATCCTGTACTATGACGGTATCATGCTCGGATTATTCATCGGCACGTCTGGACAATACTACCGTGGCAAGTTTCCAGGTTGGATTTGGAACTGTAATTATTAGTATCTCTTAAACTGTGCAATTTAGAAAAAATCTATAGAAAAATTTTGTTGTGCAATTCATAAACTGCAGCCTTATTTTTAAGACATCCTATATAAATTATTTGCTACATTGAATTTTAGAAAGTTCTTGATATCTGTAGCAATTATTATCGTTGCTTTTTTATCATCTACACCTGCAGTTATTTACTTACTTTACCTATTTTGAGCTGTTTCATTGAAAATGAAATAATCATACTTATTCTCTATTGGTTACACGAGTAAACATTGTATACAAAAATAATATGTACGTTATTATTATAAATAGAATATAATCAACGGAAACAAAGCTTGGAGTTTTATTAATGAAATGAATAAGTACATACCTTTAGTTCAACATAAAAATAATAAATGAAGGGCACAGGTTCAAAAGGAGCTAGTCCATTTTATCCAATATTTTGACTGGTGCCGTCATCTAGTAGTTTTTGCAATGTACTACCTTCTCATATACCAATTACCACCACATGCCAGAAGTGTTTAAGGCGCGCGTGTACGTGTCGAGAAGGGGTTTAATCCATGTATACGACGTTAAGCGCGAAGCAATAACACGACATATATAATTCTAGATATTGTTCTTGCTATTAACACGTGATTTAATAAAGAGTTTATTTTTGGAATATTAAAATATAGAAACAAAAGGAAATTACTGACGGAGGACAAAGCAAGTGGCAGTAAAAGCGAGTGTGAATCAGTAACAATTAAAAGTGAATAAAAGGCAAATGAAGTTCAAGTTATAGAAAGGCCTTTATGTCGTTTTATGGTATAAAAAAGAAGAACATTGCGTATTTGCAAAATTCAACAAAATTAACTGGAATGTCTCCTAGAGATAAAATAAGCGAAAATAAAAGTCATCGCAAAAAATTCAAACCAGAAGTTTCTTTGGCTATATACGATCACATAAAAGCGTTTAAGAGTAGGAAAAGTTACTACAGTATGAAGGATAGTAAAAGAATTTATTTATCTGAAGAGCTGAATATTTAAAGATGTTTAAATGTTTTGTTAATCTCATCCAGGTGTGAAAGCTTCATATGAATCTTATCTCAGAATTTTTAATACAACGTTTGATATATCATTGGGCTATCCACGCACCAGTACTTTCAGTGCCTGTTATGAGTTTCAAATAAAAATGAAATGCATGGAATTTGATACTTTAAAACGTGAACGTGGAGACCAGAAAGATGCTCTGTAAAAGAATATAAAGCAGTTGACTGTTGAAAATGAGCTCCATAAAAGGAAATCTGAGGTATTCTGTAACAGAAAAAGGACTGCAAGGAACCGTAGCATAGTATCAGTCACAGACGAGGCAATTTGCTTAGATTTTGGGAAAAACCTATATATCCCAAACATTACTATAAACGACATTTATTTGAAGAGTCAATTGAATGTTTATGGTTTTAATATTCATATTCTTTCTACTGATTAGAGTGTGTTCTATATTTATCCAGAAACAATGGGAAAGAAGGGAAGTGACGATGTATGCTCTATGCTTCGCCACTTTTTGTACAATTGTTTAGATTCCAATGTAGAAAACCTTGCTATTTTTTGTGATTCTTGTGCAGGACAGAACAAGAATTTCACAATGTTTCAGTTTTTGTACAATGTTGTCCAAAAATCAACACAGGCTTGATAATGTGAAAGCAGGTTTTCCCGTTCGAGGGCATTTTTATAAGGAATCAGCTAAGAATATGGGCGTAGTAAATACAGCACAAAGATCAGAGATTCCTGCAGATTGGGCAGATATTTTAATATTTGACGTCGTCGAAGTGGAGCAAGCACTCTTTCTATCATAGACAGAGTTTCTTGGTTCCAATGTAGGCTATCTAAAGAAATGTCCATTCTCCACTAGAGCCATTCGAGAACCCGAAATTCGTCAGGAGCATCCTGTGGTCATTTTCTACCGAAATAGTTATGATAGAATGTGAGAATCCGGCATCGTAAAAAATAAGGATAAAAAGAGCAAGGTCATATTACTGCAGAACAAAATTTTGTTCTTCCACAGAAATTGTACACAGGTAAAACATTTTACTGTACGACTAAAAAGGAGTTAGCCCCTTATGGGTGATAATGTTTACATACTAAACGTTAGTTTTTTGTTTTTTTGTTGTTTTTCACTACAGTATTGATTAATATCCAATGTTTTTCTGTTAAATATATTCAGAAGGAAATTCCAACAAGTTTTGTTAATCATTAGATCCATAGGTTTAAGAAATACGATGTTTTAAACATTCTTTTTGGTTTTCTAATAAAATCTTACTTTGTGATTAAGCTCTAAATGCCAAATATAGAAACTT
Organism: Phrixothrix hirtus; assembly: GCA_024586415.1. Lineage (NCBI taxonomy): Eukaryota > Metazoa > Arthropoda > Insecta > Coleoptera > Phengodidae > Phrixothrix > Phrixothrix hirtus. Next base: position 29,330 of record JAHWXV010519253.1, on the reverse strand, counting down.
AAACACGCGACAACTAATATGATTCAAAGTAATCAAGTCTATTTAAATAAAATAAATTTTCCAAATCTGTTGCTTGTTCTCATGTACAAAGTGCATCTCGAAATTATCGTCTTCAACATCTAATATCTGCATTAAAACAGCAAAATAAGAACATAAAAATCGTATAGAGATATCCAGTTAATTGACTTAAAGCTAATATTATAAAACAATTAAGATAATTTTGTTTCTAAAAGCAATCACGTCACTCGACTAATTTAGATAACTATTTAAGTAAATTATTTTTAACAAAAGGGAAACGCATTTAAGTGCACGCTAATATAAAGTTTTAACTTGGGGATAAAGTAATCATGCTATGTAACAAAAGCTGATTATTTAATTATCAATTCATGTTTCTAAAATGGAATAATAAATCCCATCCAAATTTGTTTAAGAAGTTTGTAAAATAAGTTTAGGGTAAAGAAGTTAAGTAGTAAAGTTTTGAACTTGTACATTTTATATCAGTGTAACGTTTTATTCAAATTGAATTAATTTAAGAGGGTTACAATGTTATTTTGAAAAAGGTGCTTTATACAAGAAAAATAATATCCAATTTCATAATTATCTTTGCATATAGGTCAGTTTAATGATACTTTATTATATTAAAACTTACAACAATTTTCAAAACCTAATTTCATAATTATTTTTTGCATATAGGTCAGTTTAATCATAACTATTATACTGAACCACATAAAAACTATCGATATACAAAAGTCAAAAATAGTAAAAACTATTAGTCAAGCTAAGAAAAGAAATTAAATACGTAACTCAAAAATTGAACAAACCGATTGCTTTTGATTCCTTTTTAAGACGCTATGCTGTACACAAGAAATTATTGCATCAGTAGATCACCAATTTGTTAGCCCTTTTACTGTTTAGGAAGGAGCAAAAAGCCCCCACATATACCCTTATGATTAAATAAAAAAATAACTAAATTTGTTTGCTTGTTTTGGTTTTTACAAGACAACATTCAAAAAAATAGTATTTGCATTGAAACATATTGTTGAATTATCAATTACTTACCTAATCGAACTTAAATCTCTTTATCATTGATTAGTAAGATTAGTAAGTCAATAAAAATATATTACGGTACGGTAAATAAAGTAATGGAAACAACATTATACACCCCAAATTAAATAAAATACAAAATGCTATTTTAATGATGCATATTATTTAGAACAATAGTCAAATATTAAATATTAATTATTAAATTTAAGAGAACTGTAAATAAAGTCACTCTAGGAAATTGAATAAAATTCGGAGTAGCGAATGCTGATGAAGGATACCCAAAATTTCTAGATAAGCTGAAAGTTTAATGTTTCATTTAAAACACATATGCCAACAAAATATAGGCAAACAGTAAGAATCATGTATAATTTGAAATGAGAATAGATATTTAGGAGTAGAAGATGCGATACAATATTTAAATCAAATAGGAACCAGAAAAAATACAGAAACAAGTGAAATAAGCTATTTGAGACAAGAAATTATGAATTTGAGATATATTGAGATACCCAGTGTTAAATAATGCAATGTAATATTTAAGACAGAGGAGATATAGGAACAACAATAGCTTTTAGGAGGTGCCATTACGCTATACTTAAAATATACATGATTGATAAAAATTTAATCAATATAAAATTTCTAATGAAGCTTGACTATCTAGAAGCTGTATAAGACCGAAAATACACTAGGAAATTCAAAACTTTTGTTGTTCTCTTAATCTCCCCTTGCCCATATCCCTTCAATTTAACATTCCATAAACGATTGCTTTTATAATATGTTTAGTCACTTGTGTTTACAACGGTTTCGGACGTTCGGACATTAATAGCTATAATAGGGATCAGCTCCAATGCTTTATAGCAATTGTAACGAAAATTTCGGGACATTTTTCACTAACTCAGATTACAAGAACCAGTCCCTCGCACAGATTTTATATATCAGCAAACAAACGTATTTCATCTCTTTAAATATAATGTGTGTCCCAAAAGCCTTGGAATCAACTCTTGTCATGATTTTAATAAGCTGGGTCCTTTCTTATTTCGCACACATTAAACTTAAAGCAAAAAACAAATAATCAACAAAGTGTAATTTTTATTAGTTGTCACTGACTAAGACAAATTAGTACCAAATTTCTATTTCTCATTTATTAAACCTGAAAATATTCAGATACAAGCAAATGATGTTTATTGTGGAAAATTATTTTCTTAATTGGCGACGTTTGGAAAATGGTGAACGGCAGTACGGTATCGATAATTGCATAGCAGAATTTAGACAATGGTTTTCTTTGATATATTTAAGTATTGAAGGCAGGTGTTACGATTAGTTGATTGCTTCCGAAGCACTGAGAATATTAATCATAGACTAAAAAGTGGAAAACCTTGTGCTAGAAATGAGAACGTTATAAATAATGCTGGAAATTCAATTCAAGCAGAACATGCCACTCAATTAGAAGTCTTGTAAAACAGGTAGATACAAAACCCATAGGGTTCTTTGTCAAGATCTACATATAAGTTGCAGATGCATCAAAAACTTCTACCATCAGATTATAATAAAATACTAGCGTGCTGTCAGCGGTTCAATGAAGAAATAAAAGATAATGTGTTCTATTTAACACTTTTTTCAAACGAGGCCAGGTTTCACTTTGTCGGATATTTAAATTTTCAGAACACTTTTTGAAGAAATTCGTTTGAATCTAGTTAAAATTGTTTTGTAGTTAGCGATGTCAATGTGAAAAATTACCGGCTCAATATTTTATGATAGTAATGTAAATGCTGCTACTTATAGTGATGTGATTTTGCGACAATTTAATAATAAACTTAATGCTGATGAACTCTAAAACGGCTTCTTTCAGGATTGTGCTAAATATTACGTTGCCCATGAAACATAAAATTATATTCACGTGTTCTTCGGCGACCAGTTATTAAGCAAGGACAGATTTCCACCGAGTTCTTGTAATCTAATCCCATTGGACTGCTTTATATTTCCTTACTTAAAAGTTCTGTTTTCATAGATCCAGTGCACGCGATAGAAGATCTGAAAAACAAATTAGTAAGAAGCTGTGACAACGTAAATGTCAAACTATTGCAAAATGTGTTTGATAATATGATATTTCGCATAAATGTGTATATAAATGAAAACGCGCAGCACATTCAAATTTGTTATAATTTTTGAGTACCTGTTAACTTTAATTTTACTTATAACACCATAAATTAATCATAGTTCTTGAATTTATTACAAAGTGTTTTATTTATAATAAATGGATTTAAATAAAAAACAACAGTATATAACATACATAACCTCAAAATTGCTCTCTAGCCAGTATTCTCAGCAAACCTATATTCATTTCACCTAATTTTAATGTTTTCATCTCATAGCACCAGCGAAATTTAGTTAATTAATTAATGCTGTACGATTCTAGATACTACATGTTACCTGCATTTCATAGCCAAGCCTGATTCTAAGACCTCTGGGGATGCATTACGAACAAATGCTACGAAACAGCCTATTTAGGTTTTACGGACGCTTTTCAATTGCCTTTATGGTCAGAATGTTAAAACAAGTATGCTGCATAGATCGCACCGTTATGCACAAGATTTGGTTTACCTCCAAAGAGATCTGAAGCTATCCTTAATCCTCTGCAATAACAATGCACGGCGCAAAATGCCACAATTCCACAATAGCTGCATGAAGCAACCATTTTGCACATCAACAATACTCTTAATGGTAAAAGACGTCCATCATAAATTTGTAATTATACAAGGGTACATAGATGGACTGTAAGGAAGGTATATAGATTTGAATATAGCATTTATTATATTTACATATGAATATCTATAGTGATTTTATTAAGAAACTAACAACCATGAACTTATTATTGGTTAACCGTAGAGCCCACAAAGGGTTATATGTAGCACTGCAAATTAAATAGGGTAGCCAGATGAATATAAGTACGCTCAAGCAATCAAGTGGATCTAAAGCAACGAATCAGAATTCACGGCACACGTATCTCTGTATGCGAAAAAGCCGTCCTGCCTATCGAATATAAATAGTAGATTCGAAACCACAATTTACTGGAACAACTCTAAGCATAACAAATATTGGCCGAAGAAACGTCACAGTAAAGCTAGCGCATAAAAGTGGAGTTAGATAAGGCTCATAGCATTTAGTGGTACAGACTGAAGTAAATATACAGGGTGTTTATGGGCTATAAGAAGATCTTACAGACACCGCAATAAACATAACATTAAAGACAATATGAATACAAAAAAGTCCCTTTTTTTCTAATTATGTACAACGAGCCGCCGTCTATGGTTGCAATCAGACTAAAACTGCTAAATCATTCATAAAATTATACAAAAAAGTCCTGTTTTTCTAATTATGTGCAACGAGCCGTCTATGGTTGCAAATTATAGCTGATCTACCTAACAGTGTCAATTTACAGTAACATACACTTTTGCAGTTATAGCAGGCACATTACGATTTGCTTACTGCAATAAATAACATTTTAAAGAAGTTATTTGTTAATAACTGATAGTAATAAAAATAGGGTTTAGTCATGCATCGTTCTAAGAAAATGTATTTAAATGTAAAGACAGCTTAAGCAATTATTTATTGATATTTTTTAATTTTACACCATTTTCATTTCTGCAATTGCGTTACATCATCCTACACTTAAAATGAAAATAATTTAAACACTTTGACGCGTTTTAAATTTTTCTAGTTGGTTTTGTGACAGTATTTAGAGAAATGGCACCATAATGTGCCCAATTCGACTTAGAATAATCAACCATTGTTTTATACCTTGTTTCAAGAGCAATTTTAAAATGGTGATATTGGAGGAATATTGTAATAGTTGATATCCTTAAAACAATATTATTGATCAGACCTAATGTAATTACCTAACGTTTTGAAGTTTTCAAAACCTTTTTCCCTAGAATTTTCTACGGATACATAATTGATTACTTAAATGGCCAATTAGATTGTCTTAAAAATTTCAGTTATATTATTACAAATTCCTTTAGTATCATTTTGGTGAAATTTCCTTCAAAACTACAAATAATTAAAAATGTTAAAGTATTTAATTCACTCACAGATTTATTTCTCTTAACCTAATATTTCATTTTATAGTTTTAAATCCATATTAATTAAATTATAGCTCTGTAATTACTTCATTATTACAGACCTGCAAACAATTTTATTAATAAAAGAAAGGACCAATCAGTTAAACACGGTGTAGATGGGCACAATTTGCGATTTAGTTTTTATTATTAAAACATTGGTTAGACAAAGCAACGCATCTAGTAACTGACGTAAATTAGCATAATTTCGTTTAGCAAGATATGGGCCACTGACATTTACAAAACTGTATCATTTTATACGTATGTTTCGAAAGTTAAAATAAAGACATACAATTCTGCTTTACTACGGAAATGTTTATTTAGTGAGAAACACTTACTCGATGATATTTGTATATTTGAAAAAGCATGTGCATAGTCGACTCGTCATTATTACAAAAAAGGAATTTTTAGTATCCGCATTTCTTTTAATTTTACGCTTATTGGGGTGCCTATAGGGCCTAATTTCATCCCTTAAAGGGAATGTTATATTATCTGAAGCACCCTGTATAGAATCGACGATACAAAACTTAAATAAAATAGTAAGTAAACATGAACTCAAAAACAATAACAAAAATACTTTTACTCGACATCTTTAACCCTAGAGTAGGCGCGTATTTTTGTGAAACATCAGCAGGCGCGTATGGGGCATTTTGCCGCCTAGGATATAATTCATTTTTACAAACAGTTTTCAAAACTTTCCTAAAATGTTTATTTATGATTTGAAAATAAATAAAGAGATGTCTCAGAAAAAGTAATTTTTATTATAACATAGTTGTATCTTTACGGCATTTTAACTAAAACAAGTCGTTATCCAAATTTTCACAAATTTTTAAGAACGTTATGTAAATACTTTGATAAAAAATAAAAAATAAATCATACAAGAAAGAACTATTCCAAATCTTTATCTGGATTATATTCTTGAGCAAAGCGGCCTTGGCATCCATAGATGCAATGTTCGTTGCACAGTAATTTGGCACATACTTTGCAACCTTTCTTTGTTCTTCTATTTTTTTTAGAAGGACATATGGTACATATTTCTTGCTTCCCTGATGTAGGTTGTATATTTCCCAAATCAAAAAATCGATAAATTTGGTTTTGCAATGGAATATTCAAGGTTTCTATTCCAGATCTTCTACATAAATATTACTTCGTTAGTGCCATTGAGATCTCTTTCAAGTATTGACGATGGGGAATCAAATTGCCAGTATTAGTTTTGTATATAATTTGGCTTTTTATGCCTTCAAAATAGAATAGAATACTCTTAAAAACCATCTGCGGATCATCCTTCCAACAGTATGCTCCTCTTTCAATTGATCCACTACATTAACGCCTCCTTTAGTTCTGTCGCAACAAGTAATTACTTCGGGTTTCACATTAGCACCTGTGATTTTGTTAATTCTATCGTCGTCGTGTAAAGTTGATAGCTTAAGAACCACCTTATTATTCTTTTTATTGGGGACATATGAAAGCAATAGTTTTATTTCTCTGAAGGCAAACACGATTTTGGTCTATCTTTCGTAATTACAAAACATGGTGGCATTTCTTTTTTATTTCTATGGAGAGTTCCCACAATCGTAGTTCTATATTCAGATATCAACTGATCAGCAAGAGGGATGGATGTGAAATAATTATCTACTGTAATATTTCGACCTGTGTTCAAGGTATGTTTAGCCAATCGTTTGACCAGAACATTTGTAGAATTGCCTTTATAATACAGCCCCTGTGGTTGCCTTCTGGTATACACCTCCAAATTGTGTGTGTAATAGGTTTTAGAATCGATGAGGGCATATTTTCCAGGTTTATTTGCCATATATACACGAAACTTGCAGCAACCTTGTATATTGTCACGTATTCTCCAACTTGATAATTGTTTTTACAGTATATCACAAAAGTTTCGAAGATATCCCTAAGATATCCCGAAATATCTCAAAAATACCTTATTTTGGAGATGTCGCATTAATTACTTTTAAAAATTTCTGAATTTTTACACGCTGTATGTACACATATGTGTAATTTCAAACTGTATTATAATAATAAACTATTTAAAATAAAAGATTTCGTAAAAACGGGATGCACGATGAGCAATTTCCGTCCTTGTGTCTCTCGCGTTACAAAACCTTCTCATACAATGATCAGCTTGGCGCTGCCTGAAACGACGTTTTATGGGTAGGTCTGGAAAGCATCGGATTGAAGGTACTAGAAGTCACGTACGCTAGAAAGTATTATTCTACGAAACAAACACATTTACTTGTGATGGGCGGCAAAATGCTCATACCGCGCCTACTCTAGGATTAATACTTTGTGGCGCTAGTTAAAGTAAATATAAGCGAACTTTAGTTTTAAACAATTTATAACATACGTTTTTAAAAGTTTCAGGTAATTTATTGTAAATTACGACGTCTGTACAGGTAAGATGATGCTTTATAACAAGATAGGGAATCACTAGTAGCTTTTAAATTAGTGTATCATTGAGTGTTATGATTGTGATTATAGTCATTAACAGGAAACAAGTGTTTATTGTTATGTATAAATTCTAATAAATTATATACATAATCGTCTAGTGAACGCGATAAAGGTGTACTTAAATTATTAGATGTAATCGGACAGGTTGAATTACATTTTTAAAAATCCCCTAATTACATACAAGAAAAATTCAGTTGGCTGAGAATCTAACACCGGTCATTCAAATTTGTTCACTAATTTGGGAGCGTAATGGTTAATACGGTATTTATAAAATCTTGAGGAGCGATGTTCGATTCCCGGGCAAGGAAATGCATCCGATATGTGCTTATGACATTTTTAAAAGTATTAATAATTAATATTTTCTCACATGCTAAATTGACAATAATGCATACGGCAAATAAAATTACGAGTGTTTAATCACGGCCCGCAAAGCTACAGCTAAGTAAGGCGTGGTCCCATTGGTACTTGATGGGCTAAACACTATTAAATCAAGACAAAATCAGTAAAAGGTGGTCGCCAGTGTTCTCAAGTCGATACTTCCACTAGGGAATATTTGTAAAACACCCTGTATGTTAAGATGTTAGTGACTTACCTTAGAAGTGGAGACAAACACGGTTCTGCAGATACGGGATAAAACTGAAAGAGAAGGTATACTAAACTAAAAGTGTACACTATTTACAACAGCTCCTGTATATCGCGGAATGCTAACTTTATATTAAAATTTGGGGTGAAGTCCCCTATTTATACTTAATGGATCCAAAACTATCTTTACTTATGAAAGCGAGAAAATTCTATGATTCTTGTGATAAGCGATGTATATGGGAAGCGTTGCAAAATGATTGACAAGAATTTCAATGAGGTTTACAAATTTAGCATGTGGTTTACTTAAGATGAATTATTTAAAGACGATAGGAGTTAAAATTGATCACCCTGTATATCATTGGGAATTTAACTGACTAAATTTTAGATTATTATGCAAGTTTTATATTTATTATGAAACAAATGTTTTATAACTTTTCTTTTAATTTATAAATAAATGGATCAGCCTTAAATTTTATTGGATGCACACTGTAAATCTTAGGTTTCAACTAAGATTTGCGCTGTTAAAATAAGAACACTTATTTAGCACAAGACGTTTATATTATAAAAATAGCGCACTGTAAAACACAAAGTTTATCACAATAAAATTGGTCAAATTATACCTTAATTTCTAATCAAACGATAGATACATTAGCTAACGAGAAGAGGCTCGCACATAATTATCTTGCAATAATAAAGGGCTCCAACAGATCAGAAACGGTTGTTTGAAAAAATGTAGCGGCACTAAGCATCTTCTTTGCGTTAACGACAATTCAAATATAAACAGAAATTAATAATGAGTCTTTAGCTCTGAAACCCCAATGCTTACTAATTTCACAAATCAAAACAGATAATTACAATACAATTATTAAGATTAACTATTATTTAACATTTTAGCGAACAAAACATTTTGATGTTGATTTTTAGCAATAACTTTCAGCAGTTGTTATTCAAAGTTCTCAATCCATTTGTTTCATGAGTAATAAAATGCGAAACCAGGTCTCTTAATTAATTTACTTTTAATGCCAAACAGCGGTTACTTTTAGTCAGTGATGATAATAGAGAGTTAAGCTTTAGGTGAGGAATTACTTAAAAATTTAGGGAAAGTACGTGAATAAACTTACAGCGACAATGTTGCTTTTCTTTATAGAATTTACCGCAGAGGCGGTCCTTTATTGTTCGGATGAATTGATAGCCCGGCACGGGTAAAGGTACAAAGAACGAAACCTGCCAAGGTTCTTGTCGAATTTATTATCCCAATGATTTATGGAGTCCTAATTTTGCCCCAAATTGCCTAGTGGTACATCAACTTTCGACAAGTACAGTATTAAAGATTGAAAGTAAAAGACACTAAAACCACTACAGCATGAAACAGTTATTAATCAAGAAACATCTCACTACAAGCTGGACTACTGATGAATTGATTTTGAAGGATGCCGGGCGCTTTGCTTCTCATGGAATCTGGTCCTTTTTCCCCGTATATGAGGTCATATTACCCGCCTCGGTGGCATTGATATTATAGGTTTTACATTAGTTGAACTGTAACCCAGTTAAATATTCCCAAAGATTTTAATGCTACTATATACATTTATTTCTTGTATGCATTATTTTACATTTTTATATTGAACAAGCTGTAACCTTGTTTGCCTTTGATACGTGGATTTATGTGAGTTAGAAAAGTTTTCAAATTTCTGACGTAGGATTTGCTACTTTGTAGTTGAAATAATTTTACTAATCAAGTTTTATATTTATTTTTAAAGCCACATTTGTAACAAAATTTCTATGCAATTTTCTAAAAGTAATGTACGAGGTGTAATCAAATAGATTTTTATTTAAACTTATTTTCCTTTTATAGGATTAGCCCTTAGCCAACTTTAATGAATTCTTGTTCAACTAAAATTATTTTAACAGGTAATGTACATGGTACTTAATGTTGCTTATTTTATTTAATGTTTTCAAAAACCAGCAAGAGTTGACAATTTTTAGTATTTAACATCTCCTGTCATATTAATGTAGTTTAAGTTCACTTTTGTGTTATTCAATTAAGATCTATTAACGACTATGTATGTAAACTGGTTTTGGTGGAAATCCTGAAGTGATGATTTCTCTTACTGATTCAGTTAGCAATATGTCTAATATATAAATCCATGTACAGTGAAAACTGTCTAAACCGGAATCCCAAGGAACCGTGAAATTGCTCCGTTTTACACAGGCTTCCGTTTTAAACAGATTTGCATTTCTTTAAGTACATACATATAAATGACCCACAGTGACACTAAAGAAATGTTTTGGATTGCATAACACATTTATTAATAGGGTTTTATTATATATTTTAAATATTTTATTTCATGTATACATACATGAACATTTTTTAAAGTTTTGCATTCCATATTTGTGGAATCGTATTTGAATTAAACTTTTGTTATGTACAGAGGCCTCTTCAATGATGATTCCTAATTATATTAATGTTTTAAACATACATCCTAATATTAGTAAATTTCTAGGTCTAGCAGCTATAAACAATTCATATGTAATTTTGTTAATTTCCGTAGTTTCAGTTGCGCGTAGTCTACGTTTTGAACATGAGTTTTGTGCGTTCATAAATCACTGTTCTTTAAAACGAGCCTTGTTTTTCAAAATATCATACAGGTTTTTCCGCAGCTAAATTTAACGGTCAGTTGCTTAGCGCTTAAACCTTCAGTTCCGTGGACTATTATTAGGTTAATTTTTTCTTTAAGTGTAGGAGTGTTATAATATGCGATTCATTTTTATGTAAAAAAAAACACAAAATCTAGTTAAAAATAACACTCTTAAAATGATTTGAAAAATTAAAACAATATTTTTATTCGCGCACGTGACGTGTTAAATTCAAACACCGCGAGAATACACACTTGTTACCAAATCGATGAATTGAATAATATATGCACGTACTTGGAATTTAAAGTGCATGTGAGTCGTTTCAAGAATAGTATGAATAAATCCCTTTTGAAGTTTGTTAATAACATGAAAAAGTCCCATGGCTAAATTTAATATACAAATATAATTTTAATGCTTTCTATGAAATACATATAATATTTATGTATATTAAAAGCATATATATTATTTACATTACATATGCAGTAATATTCACTAGAGAAACACAATTTTCCGTATTGTTCAGGTTAATTTTATTTCATCGGACGTATATTTACTTTCAGTATTCGCGTTAAGCAGTTTCCGGCTTAACCTATGTACTTTCTTTATAATTTTCACGGGACCATACATATTTTCCGGAATAAGCAGGATTTTGGCTTTTGGAGTGTTCGCCTTAGACAGTTTTCACTATGTATGCCGTATAAGCTATGCACAAACACATTTAAAAAAGTCACAAATTCTGTATTACATTCTATTTTAAAAATAACATTATTCCGTTCTTAATTAGCCAAAAACGGTATGAGAACTCGTTACACTATTTGAATATCCAATTAGAAATATATGTACCAGTATTTGCACGGAATTTATTCACATGAGCAAAATGACCACGGTATATAGATCGACAACACTCTTATTGCAACAATAACCTTTTGTCTAATTAAAAATTGGAGCTTTGAAAAAACTTGCGTATTCGTAGCAAATTTTACAATAATTCCTTTTATTGAGATAACCTTAAATATAAAAATCCGTTTGCTAATAGCGAATTCGACTTACTGCACTACACCAGTGCAGTGCACATTAGTAGTTCTCCTTTAACAAAAAGTACAATTCTTTGAAGTTCTCCTAGTTTTTAATAATATGCACCACACCCCTGCAGTGCGGCAAGTCGAACTTGCTATTAAAGTATTCAACATCTAAAGACATTGGTTATTTTAGTATTGCAGAGTGCGAGAAGATAAAAGTGATATTCTTCAATCTTATAGTCAGACAGAGACGGTGTACTTTGATAAACTTGCATATTTTTAAAACTTTGCTGACTACTTCTGGCCTACACAATTATATAAATTTGAATTCAGTCAGGCTAAATAACATCAATATACAGGGTAAATTGAAAAACCCGCGTCTCCCTATGAAAGTCACCGAATTGGTGCCAAATACCTCAAAAATTGTTTCTTTCAGCTTATTTAGTTTCCTCGCTCGTTCGTCCTACGAAACTTCTGGTTTCTGTCCACGGGTAAGATTAATTAATATGATTCTACGGAGAATGTGTTGAAATCAGTGGCGTCCACAAACTACCGATTAGTCCACATTTACATTGTTTAGGTGGTTGATCTATGACCACGCTCCACTACAGCTACTTGGTTGCGCTTGACACATACAATCCTCGATTATCACATGTTCTAATTGCGAATTAGCATGTAACAAAAAATTCTAATATACAGTTACTCCCACTCGTATTCGTACACCTATGTGCGTTTCGTAAAAATGAAAAGATATAATTTGTTTACACATATTTACTATTTGTTCTTATTAAAAGTTTAATATTGTTCCTTGTTACTTCTATTTATATATCAAGAATTATTTTATATTTATTAAAAGTAATTAAAATACATAAAATACAGAATTGACCGTAAAAACTATCGCTCATCCGTATTCGTGCAATAGACTTAAAACATACAGGTGTGACAAACTTCAATAACTTAAAGTGTATGTGGTAGCCCTTATGCCTAATTACCTCAAGCAAGCGAGTTTGCATTGATTCAACTAAGTTTTTCGTAGTATCACTACTGACATTGTTCATTAACTCATTAAGCTCTGTGTAAGGTGATGTACATTGCTTATTTCACAGTTTCGCAATCTTGTTTTCAGTTCAACCCACAAATTTTCAATGGGGTTTATGTCTGGGTTTTGTGGGGGCGTTTGTATGACCTTAGGACAATTGCATAGTAGCCATTCTCGAGTTGTATAAGCCTTATGCTTGGGATGGTTATCTTGGTACAAGGTGAAATTATGACGAATTCCCAAGCGATCAGTACTAGCATGTAAATTTTCTTTGAGGATATTAATATACTTGTGATTGTCCATAATTCTATCAATAACGACCAAGGTGCCCACACTGGCTGCAGAAAAACACCCCCACGCCATAACAGACCCACCACCATATTTTACTGTCGGATGTAGATTTGACTTCTGTAGACTGGTATTTGGTTTTCGCTACACCATTTGCCTCCAACCCGATTGAAACACATTAAATTTGCTTTCATCGCAAAAAATTACCTGTTTCCAGGAGTCATAGGTCCAGTTCCTATACTCATTTGCAAATTGTAAACGTTTGCGCCAATTAGATTCACTGATATACGGCTTCTTGCGGGCGACTCTTCCATTCCCATATCGTCTTATAACCCGCCTCACTGTTTCACTATTAACTTTTTCCCTGCAACATCTGCTAACTTTGCTGCAATTTTCCGATCACTAATTTTAGGATTTGCGTGTATTTCCTTTAACATTCGCCGTTCTTCACGTCCAGATAATAGTTTTCTGTTAAGATTGCGGACTTTATTTTCAATTCTATTTTCAGTATTATACCGTTTTATAATAAACTGTATGGTAGAACGACTCCTTTTCACAACTTTACTAATTTCTCGTAAACTTTCACCTTGCTTATGATTAATAACCAGCTTTCGTATCTCAATAGAAGTTTCCGTACCTTTTCGGCCCATTTTGCTTTTTAACCACTTGCGTTTAGATAAAATAGTAACTACAAAGTATCGCTTACGTTCTACAAAATGTACAGGAAATGCCCACTTATAGAGAAATGTACCATAGATTATGTATTTTACGTATGTATCGCAACTGTACAAATACAAATGAGAGATAGTTTTTACGGTCAATTCTGTATTTTATGTATTTTAATTACTTTTCATAAATATAAAATAATTCTTGATGTATAAATAAAAGTAAGAAGGAACAATGTTAAACTTTTGATAAGAATAAATAATAAATATGTGTAAACAAATTATATGTTTTCATTTTTACCAAACTCACATAGGTGTACGAATACGAGTGGTGTAACTGTATGTATAGATAGAGGAACGTTCTATAAAGCCACGAATTACAAAACAATACCATGACTTATCGCCATAGTACAAGTTATATTATGTAGATATACGTAAACGTTGTTCAATTAAAGACTGCTATGCTTCATTCTTGTTAGAAATCATCAGTATAGAACACAATCAATTGTCTTTAAACTAACAAAGTACCTTCTTGCAATCATGTTGTGTAGCAAAACGAATTGCAATAGTAAACAATAAGTGTCATCTAGAGACTTACAATAGGATAATACATGCCCTTACTTTCATGTCAATTAAAAACCAATATTAACCCTTGCTTTAGACTTTTTAGGAACACTGTACCTGGAGTTTCTTGCAACACTAACATTACTGGGTATACCCGTTAAATGCTATACTATCGTTAAATATCAAATACTAGCAATCACTATTGCACTCCTCATCCACTATTTAAAAGTCTAAAGTGTATGAATTACGCAATCTACAAAAATTAATAAAAACCATTTTTCCAACGCGGCAGTAAGAATAATATGAAAACTACAGAAACTGCAAAACTAACCGTAGCTACGTTTTTTCGCTTAATAATTTAGCTTAGTTATTTTGATGGCTTGGAATTTGGTGGCTACTAAATTGTTTATATTAGCATAACTTAGCTAAATATATTTTTCCTAAAACCGCCGAGACAGTCAAACTTTCTTGATTATCTTGAATTTTGTAAAGTTTTCATTATCTCATTAGGCTTATAAAATCTGCAATAGCATTAGTACATGAAAGCTATTTACATCCACTAATTTTATGACAGTAAAAAAGATTCGACACTCCATTTGTTATAAAGGTGACAGCTCTCGCTGGTTTTTCTGTTATAATATACGTTAATTGAAATATTAGAGTATAGGCAAGCATTACGACATACATTATTTACTTATAGAATTTAATTAAAATCAGATTTAATTAAAAATTAGCAAAATGCCATTTTTTCTAAAAAATAATTTTGCTTTTATATTTAACTATTTTAATGCACCTCGTATGATGCACAAAATTAAACATTTTAAAAATAGAGCACAAATATAGAACTCGATCTATTTGTATAGATGCTTAGGTCAGTTTTTGTTATGATAACAAGTGGGAACATGGTATTCACGCGCGTTTCAAGGGTACGAATAGGTCATTTGTTTGTAAGTAATGTATCTTGTAGATGCAGGAACGAATATAATAATTTTCGGGGCGATTGGTACAATATCAATTGCGCTAAAATGTAGGGGCCTGTCGAAGGTTAACAGCTTTTTTGGAGCAAAGAAATTCTCGTGGGAATAACGGCAGCCAGTTTAATTAGCTTTTAATCAGCAATGGAGATATAAAGAAGTTTAGTACAGGGTTTCTCTAATTTTTAGATAACGTAATCTGTCCTTATTGAGCTTTTACCGTAATTCATGCAGCGTAGTTTTTGAATTGAATTTCCACGTATTGGGCATATTTGTATCAATAAGAAGAACAAGGCAGTAAAATCCATCTTTAGAATCCATCCATTGGGTCTTTAATTTTATCAAGTAATAGGAAGGGACGGCTTCCCTTTCTAACAACTAAACGCAAACCATCACACCTGTAAATGAGAATTCAATTATTTTACCTTTAAAAACCTGCCCGTTGGGCCATCTTACCGTATGCAAAATTCATTGCTGCAAAAATTTAGGTTTTGTATAATAATAAACAGTAAAAAGGGGCGTTGGTTCCCGATTTATTTTATTATCGAGCCAAAGGAATTACAGGAAAGGTACTGTAATTCTTTTGAAACTAAAACGAATGAGTTTTCCGTCGCTTTAATTGTCGAACGGTTTAATGATCTTTTTGTTGTAAATTATAAAATTTAGTCTAGCAATTTTGATCGTATAATAGTTTAATTAGCAGTTTGTAACAAATGATTTGATTTTATGAAACCTAGCATACGGGATACCTTTAAACGCTTGATTCCGTTTGTCTGTATTTATATATGACATATGCATTGTAATTGTCGCGAAAGCAATTAAGGTTTGTTCTTTAAAGGGATTTTAAGCCCATCTTAAATTTAGTTTTATAGTAAACACGAACCTCGGTTGCCTTGGCTAATGCTAAAAGTTATTGTTCCATATTTTTAGTGAGTAGTCATTTATCTCCAAATTTTAATTCCATTTTTGTACTAGTGAAACGATGAATTTTGAACAATATAATGTGTTTCTTGCTCAACTAGTTCTTTTATTTATTTCAAACATCATTATTTCCTGAAATTATAACTAGTCAGTGGGCGTCTAAAGAATTTAATTTTGATCCAGAATTTTGTTATTCTGCAAAGAAATAAGAAAGCATTTGTTTCACGTAAAATGTAAAACGTTAATTACAGCCTAAATTGCCTTCAGCCATTTTAAATGATTTATATCAGATACAGCATATTTTGAACATTGTGCCGCGTTAATTAAACTTGAAATTATCATAGACAATTTATTTCACCTTTGATATACAGAGTGTACCAATAGTCTCAGTTCATCTTTTGTTTCATTACTGTTATATAAAAATCTAGGTCAGTTATTCACAAAAACGAGGGCTCCCACCCGTGATTTTATAGTTAAGGTTAGCACTCCGCCACATACAGAGCGATCATAAATAAGTGAACACTTTTAGCATTAGTATATTCCTTTCCAGTCTTAATCCCGTATATGCAGTACCATTAGAGTGTCTGTCTCCACTTTTAAGATAGGTCACTAATATGGTGACATACAGGGTGATTCGCAAACATCGCCTGATTGTAGTTTCGGCTTGAGAACAGTGACACGCACCTTTTACCGATTTTGTCTTGATTTTTCCAGCGTTTAGCCTCGCAGGTATCGTCGAACCACACCTCGCTCCACTGTAGCTTTGCTGGCCGTGGTTAAACACTCGTGATTATTTGCCACATGCGTTATTGTAAGTTTACCCTGTGACAAAGGTGTCGGACCATCGGTGCATATAAGTCTTATGGAAAATGATTAGTTATATCACAAGAAACGCTCTGGATTAGTGGACTAAAAGGAATAAATCGAATTTAAATATGAAATAGTAGATAAGGCATTTTATTTAAAATAATATGAGTTTAATAATTGGCCTTCTAATAATAAAACACTTTGTATGGTTCTTTACATTTATTCTAAATAAACTTCTTTGTTTCTCTAGTAATAAGGGGATTATTGGTGTTTGACGTGTTTGAGACACCCTATCTCTCTCTCACTCAGTCTCTCTCTCTCTCTCTCTCTCACACACACACACACACACACACACACATATATATATATATATATATATATATATGGAAAACTGGAAGTTTAGTCCTATAATAAATGAATTATAGAAATTTAACTAAAAATAATATTTCATTAAGTTACAAACCAATTAAACACAACTATGTATTTCGACTTATGGCATGTTTCACATGAAAAAGAAAAAGTTTCCAACAAACATGTTTTAAAGTTTGGTATTATAACATTTTAACACAAAAACTTAAACCAGCAAATAAAGGTACCTACAATTGGCAGATAAATAAGGAATTAGAGACCGAAAACAAATACATATAGTGTGACTGCTAAGTAGGGAATCAAAAGAAATAGTTGATAAGAATTTCGGTATCTACGAAATGTAGATGACGTGCAATACTAAACGCATAGGCCATTATTGTACGCGAAAGATGAAAATTAAAACGCATTAGGCTCCCAAGTAGTGCGCATCAAACTTTGTTTTACTCGTAAATGTTCTAATCCGGCTGTTACATTCTAATCTTATCGAATATGAGACTTAGATACAGTTTGACTACTGAATAACAACTACTTTTATTTAAATTTGTTTTATTTTGTGAATGTTTCCAATAAAATATAATAAAATGTTATTGTAATAACAATTTATTGGTAATAAATTATAATAAAATTTAGAAGTTAAACGGAAAACTAGTATTTCATGTATCACTCTCTCAAAGATTGGATAAATATTAATTTTGAAACTTTAAATGTTCTTACAGACATAAACAGTTTATTTTGTTTGACATGTTTCAAATTACATAAAATTTGTCGTCTGAGGATAATGTACACGTTATTTAATAAACTAAATCTAATAACAATGTATATATACTAGTAAACAATATCATAGAGGATACTATTGAATCCAACTATTTAATGAGAAAGATCGCCCAGTACGCCACAATCCTTTCCCTAATTTTGCATCATTACTTTTACAAAAGTTTTAAATGTAATTTAAATACAAATTTATTTTAATAAAAATGTGGTAGTTTTAATGTTTAACTGAGACTAATTATATCAATTTTAAACGAGGAATGTGAACTTCAAAACTAAATTCAAATATTGTTTGAATGGTCTTTATGGTATTGTTTGACACGTTGTGATAGAAACAAAGGATAGCACATAAAGGGAGTTCAGGTGGAAACCAAGAACACCATATAAAACGGAAGTACTATTACTTATGGCCGTGTTAAACATTTAAAATGTTGTAAACATTTGTAAATAAAAACATTGGTCATGTTTGATTTATTTTAATATATTTGTTTGTTACAGGTACGTAACTTGTTTTATCTACAACATCGGGATTTGGTAAGTAAACTAATACCTATCGCAAAACTTTAATGCGAAGGGTATTGAAATTATCACTGAATTTGGTTATAAAGTCTATCTTTCATTGATTAACATACGAGGTTCGTTTAAATTTAACCCACAATTATGGTACTATATCTAATGCAACCTATGAAATTCAAAATGACGTTTATGTAGAAATCTTGGCTCCTACTACCTTGACTCCAATTGATTTTGTTTAGTTTTCACAGCTATATCCGAACAGTCTGGTGCAAATTCTATTGCAAACGAATTATAATGGAGTGTTTTTTAAGAAAATGTTTAACCTGTTAAATCGCGAAAACTTCATCGACAGTTTAGCAAAATATTCTACAAAACCCAATGTATGATTTTTGTAAAGTTCCATGAAGGCAACCCGCTAGATAACCTTGAAAATTCGTCGCTCATGTGTACATTCAATGAATTACTCAGCTTATTCGTCATCATAGATGGATATCTGGGAATAATTTATACATAATAATGGAAATGAGGTTAGATGGGACTGAAAAATTATTCATAGTGAATTGAAATTTAAAAAAATTTGTACCGGGTGAATCCCAACGCTAATTCTCTTATAACAAGAACAGAAAAGAGTTTTAATTGAAGCATTAATTATAAGATTCTTTGATGAAGAAGGAGAACACTTTTGAACCACCTGGTTACTTGTGATAAAACTTGAATTTATCATATTGCCCAAAAATGTAAGCGCTAAAGTTAAGAGTAAAGGCAAAACACGTCGTCAGCCCCCAAAGGAGCGAAAGTTGTTCCTTAAACTGAAATGGTTGTGCCGATGATACTTTAGGTAGTAGAAGATGTCTCATTTGGCGATTGTTTGACAGGAAGTTGAACCTTGGTTAGCGTTTACCATTATCTGAAAAAGCTAAACCTTCATTTGGCACAAAATTACCTTAACGAGCTTTCAGAAGTGTCACTCTCCTTCACGATAATTCCATCCTTGTACTGCTCAACTGACTAAGGACACATAGAGAAGATTGCGTTGGAATCGCTTTCCAATTCTTCCTATAGTCCCGATTTTGACCTCTAAACAACGCTGGGAAGGATAGGACTTGGGGACAATGAACATGTGAAAAATGTTGCGAGGAAGATGAGCGAAATATTTCTTATAAGAGGAGTTATGAAGCTCTTAATAAACGGCAAGGAGAGTATTTTTCAAAGTAGCATAAGTTATTCCTTGTAAATTTTACTTGAACAAAAAGTTATAAGCAAATTCCCAGTTAAATTCGAATATGCCTCACACTTATTACCTACCGCTTGATAGAAACTTTCTAAACCTTAATACGCAAAAAACACGATCATAGTATTGATCATAATAAATAATAATAATAGATGCATGTCTGACAAATAGTCGTTTAACAAAAAAGCTATAATAAGCTGGGTCTCAAACTTGAACACATATAATGTTGTAAGTTATTATAAAGAGGAACTAAATCTGGCTGTTACAAATATACAGGGAGTTTGAAAAATAACTCCCTAGTTTTAATGTGCTCTAGAATCTGTACAAAGTAACACACTATTCTACTTTGTGTTGTTTGATTCATCAACTGTTCAAGTTATGCTCCCGTAAATCTGAGAATCCAGTTTCTGCAGTTGTCAGGGCTGATTGACCTTGAGACTAACGGCGCCAGTGATCAGTTCAGTTCAGACATTCAGTGCGGTGCAACGGCTACTCTGCAGCAGAAGGCGCTGTGTGTTATTTGGCTTGTGCAAATTGTGTATATTATAACAGAGCAACGTAATTTGGACCTCGGTATGGTAGGCCACATACAGCAACAACTATTCGTAATTGGCTAAAGTCTGTCAAGGAGACCGGTAGTGTTTTAAAAGCGAAATCGCCTGGTAGACCAAAACTTCTGAAACTACTGTTAAACAAATCCGTGTTTCGTGTGTTCGGAGCCCAAAGAAGTCACTGGCTACCACGAAGCTCGGACTTATCCCCACTTGACTTTTTCTTTTGGGGCCACATAAAAGATTTTGTGTACGGTGAGAAGATTCATTTACGTGAAAGAATCACCGCGGAAGTTGAGACAGTTACACCTGCTATGTTGGTGAATACGTGGGTGAATATCATTTCGACATGTGTAGGGCAACAAATGGATTCCACGTTGAAGTTTACTAACATTAAAAAAAAACTTTAACGTACTCTCTTTCATTGTATGTACTAGTTTGTGTAGTTATCAATTAATTTCACCATTAAATTTATACATAAAGCTAGGGAGTTTTTTTTCAAACATCCTATGTATTTGCAAGTATTTATTTTGGAAACACATTTACAAGATTTTTCCTAGTATTTTTAATTGCCCTATGTCCATAAAGTTTGTAACTTTGTTTAATGCTAGTACTAAAGCTATATTTCAAAAACGTCTACACAAATGTCAGGGTGTCCAGAAAACTAACGTCTGGGATATTTCCCAAAAAATTTTATAGAAATAGAATAGAAATAGTCTATTTAACGTCATTACAAGTAGAAACTACATATTTGATGTATATCGTAATTAGAGGTAAAATACAAAATTAGTCTATTTTTAAAAAATAAAATTATTACTTAATATCTTGTGACAATAAATTAAGCAACTACACATGCAACTAATGGACATTTAAGCTATTTAATAACTATTTATTTGATTACAAATAAAGGATTAGGAAAATAAAAGCACAAAAATACAAACAACAAAGTAATACATTTTATAGAAGATAATTTAAAATATTGTAATATTTGGTTAATTTGTATCTAAAAGTTCTTGTATGGAGTAAAAAGAATTATTTAATAAATGCGATTTAACTTCAAACTTGAATCGATTTATTGGCAAACACGTGATGTGTTCAGGTAGGTGATTATATAAATTTAATTTGAAATTGTTTTTAATTGATTTGGTTAACCTCAAGCAAGGCAGGACTAAATGATGAGCGTTTCTGGTACTATAGTTATGAAAATACGAGTTAGTTAGAAGACTACTGTTGCGTTTGTAGATTTCTACAAGAGCATTCTCTAAAGCGAAAAGCGAGGGTAGAGGCATAGCTCTCATTTTTTTAAAAAGAGGTATACAATGTGTTCTGTTACCTACATTGGAAGTTATTCTCAATATCTTTTTTTTGTAGTCGGAATATCTTTGTAGCTCGATTTGAACCTCCCCAAAGAACTATTCCATAGCATATTTTATTCTGAAGGAGTGCAAAATAAGTGGTCTTTAGTTCGTTCAAGAGAAGTACTTTTCTTAGTTGTCTAAACATAAATATTACGACAGATAGACTTTTACATAGTTTGTCAATATGAAGAGACCAAGATAAATAACTGTCGATGTACAGTCCCACGAGTTTTACACCTACTTGGTTACTTTGATAATTTTTATTTGAGACTATGATGTCTTGGATTCTTTCTGCGTTTACCTGTAAATAATTATGTGAAAACCATGAGGTTATTTTAGTTGTTGCCTCGTCTCTAATGATTTTAAATTATTCACATCTTTATTGCATGTAATAAATGATGTATCATCAGCAAACAAGAAACTACTAATGGGAGACAAATATTTTGGAAAATCGTTGATATAAATAATGAACAAAAGTGGCCCCACTACAGATCCTTGCGGTACACCGTGTTTTAGAATTTTAAACTCTGAATAATGATTGTAGGCAAAAGTAGATTGATAACGATTGTTTTATAAACGTCAACGGACACTGCAAAATAAAACCAAGAAGATGCCTTTTAATTGCCATATTCTATTCGACTTTTATTGATTTGTTTAGTAAAATTACTAAGGATTACCGCCACTTTTAGCTTAAGCATGTCAGATTTTGCTTGAACGATGTAAATACGTCCAGCTTTGTGTTAGTGTTTTGAATTAATTGTTTTTTTTAAACATAATAGCAATCAGATTTTACATCATTATTACATTTCGATTTTAGTGTAAATAGTAATGCATAAGAATTCCGCTTAAAAACCTAATTTTGTTTACAATAGTAAATTAATATATACTTCTTTATAAAAGTTATATTCAATACCGAAAAACGTAATTGGGTTGTCAGATTCCAAATTCCATGCATTCATGTGCTTGTTTTTCATCTTCCAAGTTTTCGTCTTGAATTTATTGTTTGGTCTTTTGATAATAAATTGTTTTCTTACGGAATTGCAATTATTGTAAGTTTTGTCAATTTATATTGCTCATTTGATTATTATAAATGTTTTCTAGCCATTGTTTCAAATTTTCCTTTCCTTTGTTTGTGATTTCATTTTCCTTTAATTTAAATGTACGCTTTTCCTTCCCATTCTCTACAATATTGAAAAGACAATTGTTTTCAAATTAAATAATATTAACTGTCTTTGCATTTTGTGAGTTGTTTTAAACATCTAGGAATTTCCGTATTTTTACTATTTTGAAATATTTTATCCTAGAAGTTTTATTATAGAGCCCTATCATTATGCTTTTGATATCAAAAGACGCCCATCTTTTACTAAAACTTTAATTCTATTAAATTTTAAATAAATTATTGGTTTTCTTCTGAACCCAACATTGTTCGTTTTTTTTAATTACTATCCCTCTCTCTATCTCTATCTGCTGTTGAGAATGCTCTACCAGTGGGAAGCAAACTATGACCTCGTACTAGGTAACGCATTCTAGCATGCATCAGCAAACATACAAATTTTAGCGACTAGTAATATAATACATATAGACTACAGGATTTGTTATTTTGACGTAATAAATTAGAGTAAATTACTACAGACTGTGAAGTCCAGATACTAAGTCTATGCAACTGTACGTGGAATCTCTTCTGTCAACACAACACAATGCATAAAATCTTAATTTCCGAAGACAAAAGGCATCCTGCTTTTAAAATAGAATTAAAAGATGTTAACTACTAAAAAGTGCTTGTAAAGATTTTCCATCTACAAGTAATCTGCTAATCATCTTTGTTACTTGGTATTCCACCATACATTTTCTTTTGGTAGGTATCTTCACGTTACCGGTGCACAAATTGCAATGATACAGTATCTCCAGTAGAAAAACTCCTTATTCTGTTACGCGAAAGGAAAGTTTGTAACTTTACTGTACACGCTATTTCGCTTAAGATGTCTCGCAATATTTTCCACACAACAAAACAGATTCCCGCGAGAATTTACCAACTAAAACATAATACACTTTTGTGTATAAAAATCTTAACACACTTTTAAGGAATTACTTGTAAAATGATTAGGAATTACTGTGAAAGTGATTTGCTTACTTTTAGTATGCATTCTTTAGGAAATTTGACAGATTGTTTCCTTAGTAAACATGATCTATGCAGGTGCACACAAAGAAAATATGTTTTATCTATGTCAAGCACGTTAATGTGATTGTTTGAAATTTTAAAGCTCTATCTTTAATTTAAAACATAATGTTTTAAGGAAATGCATATAATTCCGTGAGACTTAAAAGGCCTCTATAGCCATAGATATCGTAATTCCAATGCGGCTCCTTTAAAAATAGATAAAATTGAATGCAGTTTTCGGTATACTATTCAGAAAAGAATCCCGAATTTGGGACAGCTACTATTTTTCTCTAAATATTTACACTTTTTATTTTGAGAGGCAAAAAGTTAAATTTTGTATTATCAAGATTTGTACCAAAGTAAGGGATATTATGAGAATATTTCGGCCCTATATGACCAAAAATAAAAGAGCAGTTTGAGAATTACGTAATAAAATTTCTGTATCCGATAAATTACGTCATCTGACTTGGGTAACGGTCACAGTCATCGCTATCCATAAGAGGCACACAGAGACTTGTATTTTAATTTTGAGTGTGATTTGTCATTGTTTAGTGTATTGTCTACAACCAGTGCTTCAGTGAATATATTTAAACTATATTAACTTAAAAATTGGAATATATTTCAAAGTTTTTATTTTCATTATTTTCAATAACTTTGTGTAGTATTCCTTGAATAAAACGGGTGGTCGGAAATCCATTCCCTCTTAGCTCGTCGTTTTTTATGAACCCAACATTTTTTGATCTAAAAGATTAATTTAACATTTTTTATGCCAAATTCTTGACAAATCCGAATCCAGAAGGCGCGTTGGCTGCACTTAATGCCTTCTGTGTGAAAATCGCGCTTTTTCAAAAATTGTAAGTTATGCAATTTGATTTTCAGTTTAACCCGCTGTAACTTTTGCAATTTTCAAGATATTTAAACAATTTTTTTATAAGCTACATGCCATTTTATTCTAAGTACAATAGTTTAATTCGATTTTTACTAAAAGCAAATAGTTTTTACTGATATACAAAAAACTAATAATAGTTGCTTCGGGAATTTAATTTCATGTTGAAATGCCCAAGATGCGAAGAAGTTTTTTATTTGTGGCTCAACTATAATCGCCATTACACCGTTAGAAACGCAAGATACGATAGTTATTTTTTTATTTGAGAATTCATCTTCTAACATATGTACGATATTTGCAATGACGAGTTAACGTTGCAGTTCGTATTAGCGTCTAGCTTATATTTGCTATGCGCTACCACGGGACATTGTAGAATGACAAAAACCAAAAATATCGTACTTTGCTAAACAAATATAACTAAATGCACAAAAAAAATTTTTTTTACGCATTTACAACTAAATAAATATCTTTGAGAACTACATTTACGAGGGGAGGTTAAGAAATTCGCGGGTTGAGGTGAAGAATGGTGAAAAAGTACATTGTGTTAGTTTTACTTGTCAATATATTCTCCCTTGATACTAATACATTTTTCAAATCTTTCGATCAATTTATTTATGTCGTTATAAAATTGTTTTACCTTTTCCATCAAACTAAACCGAAATTGCAAGTTTGACCTCATCGTCGATTGTAAATTTCTTCTCACAAAGCTCCTTATTGAGGTTGGTGAACAAATAATAGTCCAAGTCTGAGTTGTAAGTTGGGTAGTTTAACATTTGAAAGCCACGATCTTGAAGTGCGGTCATCGCAACATGACTCCGATGCACTGGCGCGTTGTAGTGCAAAAGCAGCAAATCTTTTGTTAATTTCCCCATCTTTCCGCCTTAACAGCATCTCTTAGCTGATTCAGCAAATCAGCATAGTAGGCATTCGTTATTGGAACACATTTATCTTTGTAATTAATGAGCAGGATATCCTCCATATCTCAAAAATACTTGCCATTATTTTTCTGGTCGATTGTGACACTTGTAACCTTTTGGGCGTTGTGTGCCCTTTTTATGTCATTTCATAGATTCCTGCTTGGATTCAAGTTCAAATTTATGGATACAAGTTTCATCTACCGTAATATTTCGGCTCCAAATTTCATCTTTGCCGTCTCAGCAGAGGTTTAAAAACTCGCGTGCACACTCAACACGATGTCGTTTTTGCAGTGGTGTGAGCATTTTGGGTACCCATCTTGCAATAACCTTTGACATGCCAAGATGGAATGGAGAATATTTAAAATTATTGTAGAAGATACTCCAACTATTTCTGCAAGTTGTTTCTTCTTTAAACGAGTATCTTCAGATACAGCTTTTTCGACTTTTTCTACAATATCTGCGCAGGTGGCTTCAATCGGATGACCTGGTCGGGTATCGTCTTCAATGGACTCTACGCCTTATTTAAAATGGTTATGTCACTTATAAATTTTGGTTTTACTAGGACTATAGCTACCGTAGACTGACGGCATCAGAATGGTTTGAGGTGATTTTACTAGAAATTTTATACCCGCACGGAATTCGATTTTTTCCATTATCGATATTTTTATCCGCCTTTGGTTGCATGATCAGTAATAACTTTGAGGTTAATAACACAATCACGATGAAGCTCTTCAGATACCTAATGAGCCATCGCTGCATAAATACTATACGCAACAGTAATCCCCTCTCCCGATAATCTCTCTATACCGCGAATTTATTGACCCCCCCCCCATCCTACAATAAATATTTTCTCACTGAATGCTGGTTTTGGATTTTCATTCGTTAAAATAGGCGTTAGAATACGGTTAGAAAACTGCCATCTAAGGAATTTAGGGTCCGGAAATTTACAAAGTAGGTAATTGGCAGTTTTATATATTCGTATCTGATATAAGCCCCTTAAAACGTGAAATTGGAAAGCAGATTCAGTTGCCGAAAGAAATGAGAAATTATATAAAAACAAAGTATTTAAATAAAAATACAATAACAATTAATTTACCATATATGTCTCTTGCAAAATCATGCAACTTTATTTTCCTCCTTTTCGATTTAAATTTTTCTGAAGTGCAAGAAATTATAAAAACAAAAATTTTAACGTTCTTAGAGTATAAAGCGTCAAAATAGTTAGCCAGCAGCCGGAATGCAGCCATAAATATCAACTATTGGAGCACTAAACAACCAAACTTTTTGTTTACGTACGTAAAGGTAAAAATAATATAAATTTAATGTTTTCAATATCTATAGAGCCACTCAAATAGTGTTTGCAAAAATTCTGGAAAATCGAAAAGCTTTCTTCAAAACAACATTTATGTCTTGGTGAAGTAAAACGCGAAGAACTCTTTTCCAAAACTCTGGTAGATTCATGGCTTCTTTATATTTCAAAAATTCTGAATCCATTTTGGGCGCTACCTATTCCATATAGAATTACGACGTTTCTCCTCATTAAAGGCCAGACCTACGAAATTTCTGGATCATTATTAAGATTACAAAGGGTTTATGTAATATTACTTCAGGACAGTGCATAAAACTTTGAGTTCAATTTCTATGTCAAAATTAATTCTCGATCATATTCTTCTTATTTCATTATGCATCATAGAATTTTCAATACTTCAAAAGTAAGGGTTGTATTCGACTATTCCCAAAAGGGTCCAAGGGTTTATCGTTGAATGATACGCTTTCTCTCTGCCAATAGATTTGAGAGACGTGTAGCTTGATTTCGGAATCCACGCGGTAGTTTTTTCGCAGATTAAAACCAATATTTCGCCCAATACTGGTAAATCTGTCACACATGCGATACCAAAATATAGTTTGGACATTTTGCATTGATTAGGAAGTTCAAGCTTGCACTTTAAACACAGTCGTGTATGATCTAGCGTCCTCTCCATATCAAGCCCTTAGAGTGCTAAACGAATTTACCCAAATCGAGAAAAAGACATTTCCAGACGCTTCTCGAGTTATATCATGAAACACTTATATCAATGACATTTTGGCTGGAAATAATTCCATTCGGTCAGCATTGAAACTACAAAATGAATTAATTTGTTTGCTCCAAAAGGGGCGTTTTCAACCTCACAGAGTTACTTGCAGCATTTCTAGCTTCTAACGTTTAAGTGCCACTGTCATTCGATAAAACTGAGCCAAACTTTATTAAAGCTTTGGGACTTCAATGCGGTCCAGTAAACGATACGCCTTCATATCTTGTTTGTTCTGATAGCAGGCCATACACAAAAAGCAACTTCCTTCCAGAAATGTCAAGCATTTTCGATTCATTAGGATTTTGTGGGCCAGTTAGCCTTCTAGTCAAACATCTCATGAAAAAACTATGGGAATCACAGATAGGATGGGATGAGAATCCTTCTTCTTACACATTAGATTCTTGGTCCCGATTTAGAAATAATCTTCTGTGCCTTTCAGAAATAAAATAAGCTAGATGTTTCTCGATAATCCCGTAGAGTTGGGTTTAATTGGTTTTCAGATGTCTCTTTAGTGGCATATGGAGCGATAGTTTTTCTATAAACGGAGCTAGTAGACGGAGAAATTTTCACTTCTAATTTCATGGCTAAAGCAAAGGTAGCGCCTTTGAAAACTTTATCCTTGCCCGGGCTTGAGCGATGTGGGGCTCATCTGTAGATCTAATTTCTTTCATCAAACACAGTCTTTTGGAAACACTTATTTTCGACGAGATTTGGGCTTGGTCAGATTCAAATGTGCTGTCATAGTTGGGCTCCTCTCCGCATACGTGGAAAGAGTTTATAACGAATCGAGTCATTCCCATCCAAGATAGCCTTCATTCCAGTTGTTGACATTACTTTCCATCCGTTGAAAATACTGCGGACTTGGCTTTCAGAGAGACAACTCCTAAGCAGCTACGAGATTCTGGCATATAGTGGAAGGGGTTTTCCTGTTTAACTCTGCCTAGTGTCGAATGGCATGATGAGTCTCCGATATTCTTCCAACGGTCAAGTAGTCAATGAGCAACGACTAACCTTTGCAGGTACCATCGGGGTCAATGCCATAGATTAATTTATAGGTAAGTATTCTTCTATATCAAAAATCTAACACCTTATATCCTATTTACGTCGGTTACTTTCAAAGGGAAAGAAACTTTCCTATTTTTCTTCCAAAATATCAACTTTCGAAATGCATAAAGTAATAACTGTTTTCGTGCGTCATACCACACCACAGTTTTTCCACATATCTTTTCATACCTACAAAGGGACTATGCCCTAAACATTAAAGCTGCGTCCGTTATTACTAATAATTATTTTCATAGTATTAAAAGTATGTTTATATAAAATAAAATTTCTTTTTTTAAAAGTCGTTAATTAACATATATATATATATATATATATATATATATATATATA
>JAHWXV010519220.1:0-12939 GCA_024586415.1 Phrixothrix hirtus | reverse complement strand
CCTAGCGGTGTTATATTGATATAAATACCTGAATCCCGTTCTTGAAATTCGCTCATTTTTTCATCCAAAATCGCGACGAAATCGTCGTATAAATCACTGAAACTGCTACTAATCGTGATGACAACATTTCCGGTATTTTTAAAATGTAATTGGTAAGTAGCTTATATATGTATACGTAATTTTGAATCTTCTTTGCTTATAATATTAGTTTTCTAACGAGGACGACTCATTGTATTTGTTAAAATATTTCTTATTTTCGTGGAGTGGAATTTCGTAATTGTTCTCAAACAGGATTTCAAACTACACAAAGAACGATATCATAAAGGGTATTAAACAAATCAGCAATTTAAATTTGCAAAAACTATTATCGTAAATGCTACCTTTGATGTATCAATGTGCACAAATATCGAATTAATTGAAATTATATACACTTGAGCTACAATTTTCGAGTGGCAATTAAATTTATATTTTACAATTCAAAAAATTTAAAATAAAAGTATATCTTTTTAAATTAGTCTCGACACCTGGCACAAAACCAGGATCTTGATCTGGCAGAGCTGAGTTAAAGGCAAAATCTAATAAATATAATTTATACATATTAATTGTCGAACATGGATTAAGTTTCCCTTAAAAATAAATTGTTAGTGGCAGCGTTAGTAATAGATTCCATTTTAAAATAGGATGATAAAAAGAAAATAACTCTATAATGTGATGGGTACTTTACGTTAGTAGATATTGAAAATATATAAATATAAATTACCCCGATGAACAAAATTACTTTAGACTCAAAATTTGAAATAAAATTGACTAATTCCATGAATTGAATTTTAAATTCACACACCCTTAGGGTTTATAGATATTAGAGCGTTCTCAATCACAATAGTTGAAAGCTCACGGCATTTTGTTTCGCAATTAGAGAAGTATTCATACCTTTAAAATCGTGCAATATGAACACGTACATAAAATAAATAGGAAAATAAGTATTTAATGTAGATAACATTATAAAATTAATCCACTGCATTTTAAATATAAAAAATTGCAACGTTATTTTATATATAAAATTATGTAATAGATTTTATTTACTTCATTAGTTGTTTTGTATTTTATTAAAGTACTGCAAATAGTATAAGTTCGCTTTTGCATTATATATAATTTTAACAACTACATACACTGCTCAAAATAATTAAGAAATATTATCTTATCTGTCGGATGATTATAAATTTGTGCAAATAAATTAACTATTGGAAATTTTATACATGAAGAAATAAAAACTTGTGAGAATCACTAAAACTAGATTTGTTCATTTCCTATAGATAAAGGCGTATGGTCTTCATGAATAGTCCAAACAAACATTCAGCTCCCGTGAGATATTTTCTCACTTCCTCGTTGAGAGCTCTTGAAGTGATCACGGTGGCAAATGTTGAGCAAAAACGCAACTATTTAAAATATTCAAGGAATGTTCAATTAAACTACATGCTTATGAAGACGTAAGTCTGATATACTTTAACATATTCTTTCTTAAACTATCCTTGTACTACATTTTCACTACATTCATGAAAATGAATTATTGATCGATTGCAGCACCATATTCCAAAATCGCACATACTCTTGATCTTCATTCAAATCTCAGTAAATAGAGAACCGTATAGCTTTTCAGATCATATCATTAAACATATAGTTTTGTACTAGTCTTTCATGATTGAAATGTGAATTGCGTCTTGTTCTATTTTTATACCAAATCAAATAACGTCGGTTACTTATTGCAGACCGAATCTATACTCGTAACCAAAAACTGTTCAATTGCGACATTCTTGCGTTCGAATTCTACAAGATTCTTTTTAATTTGCATAAAGAGGAACTGTAATCATTTAACCATGTGTTAATACTAGCATTTTTGTTGCTGCGACAAGTTTGGTTTGAAATTGCGTTGCGTTGACTGTTCGATATTTTCTGGTAAGCAATGATAAATACTAGTACTCATTATTTGCTGCAGTTGATGAATATAAAATTGGCCGCTTCGAAAAAGTTATTCCAAAATCGGAAATCAAGTTTTAAGATACACGACAAGCTTTTCAAACTTTTTATCTACCATTAGCTCTTTGGGTTATGGATTCTATATCAAGTTGTTTTGTTTTTTTAACACAATAATGCGTGGGAGGTCATATAAGTTTACATTTTAGTGACAATTTTTCACTGTAGACATAAGCGCAGCAAGCTCTGATTTCATATCTTTATGCAGGTACTGCTAAGACACAGTTCAATAAATCTAAAAATAACTATGTACCTACATACATGATCTACGCTGTTACTTTTATGACTATTTTTAAATAAACGAGTTGCATTGGTAAATTATTTTTATAGCTTCATGGGATACAAAAAACAATCTATCCCTTAATCGTTTTGAGTAGTGTGTTTAACTAAATTAAATTGAAATTTAATATTCAATTAATTATTCACTATTTTTTCTTAGTTGTCAGTGAAGAAACGATGAATTTGGAGGATTTCTTGTTAATTGATAGTGAAGATGAATCTGAAATTGTTAGCTTTTTTGATAAGGATGACCTGAGCGAATATGAGAGTGTAAAACACGTCTTTAGCGATTCAGATAATTTTCGCTGGAAGGTTTGCGACATTAAAAGGAATCTCAAAACTACTTTGGATAGAGTTAATCATTATTTACAACAAGAATTAGATGATCTAGAGAATGAAGTAGATGGTAATGCTCAAACATTAAGTGAAAATAAATCAAATGAACCTGATGATCTTGTTAAACTGAATATGGAAAGTAGACGTTCGCCTGACAATAAAAAAAACTCTGATGCTAATGAAGATGCAGTCCGTAGGGAAGAATCTGGAATGCAATCGACTGGTACTTCTCCAATTCAACAAGAAGAATTTGCAACAATTGAATAAAGTGTAAGTACACTTTAAGAAAAATAGATGTTGCATCTAATATGATTCCCTACCATTTGCTTTAATTATATGTTGTTTTACAGTAGGTAAATGTTATTGTTCTTTTACCGAAGAATTATACATATTTGAAACGTATTTTATGGTGATATACTCATATTTGTTGTGATATTTGTGCATATATGTTTATTATTTTTTGGTCATGCTACGGATATCGTTGGTTCTCTGATATATTAATATTAATTAAAAAATATTTTATAAATGTAAAATTTTAAAGAGTACTATTTATTAAAAGTATGACCAAAAAGTGTGATTAAAAAATTTCCAAGTTTAAATATTTTCTATATTAATATAGGTTTAGAATTTAACTTTTATAATGTTTCTGTAGATCTTTATCTAGTATTAATTAATCTGGTTTGTTATATCTTTAAGTTTTTTATAAATCATACGTCGTATAAATTGTGTTGCCATTTATATTATCAAATAGGTGTGCTTTTCTGTGTCCAATCAGGTTAGATAACAATTGTAAAAGTCAGTTAGATGATCTTCAATGTACTTTTGTAAACACGTATACTATCATATTAATAAGTAACTCAATGTATTGTTATTAAATGTGACCCTACAAAAATAAATGGCATTCCTAATTTTTCGTACATCCCCACTTATATATAGACTGATCAATTCACATTAGCTAGATTTTTAGTATAGTTTAAAAATACATAAGATATACCAATTTTATTATTGCTGTGTACCAATTTAATGTTGTGTTCTAAATATCAAAAAAATAAAAACATCAAATCGTATGTCTATCTTATATAGTACAATTTTTTTAGAGAAATCTTTTCTTACGGACAATAAATTTAAGCTGACAATCTTAGTTTAACAAAATTTATTTTACTGATTGCAATTATTAAAAAAGTAAAATATCATCTAGTAACTAAAGTATTTAAAGTGAAACACCCCATGAGTTATTTAAATAAACAATCTCCAAATATTTTTTTATTAATTTTTTAATAGTTCAAATACTTTTAAATAAAGATAATAATTCATATTAATAAATTATAAAGCTAAGATGTACATCAAATTACAAAGTGTTGACGAAATTCATATTCTTCGTTAATAACTGCACAATTAATAATCTACAATGTTGCAATAAATTTGACCGGAAATTGTAATTACATTATTATCTAAAGCTTTATCATTATCTCATTATGGAGGTTTTCCC
Organism: Phrixothrix hirtus; assembly: GCA_024586415.1. NCBI lineage: Eukaryota > Metazoa > Arthropoda > Insecta > Coleoptera > Phengodidae > Phrixothrix > Phrixothrix hirtus. Next base: position 8,804 of record JAHWXV010519220.1, on the reverse strand, counting down.
TTCTCAAAAACTATTAGATACCTTCAAATTATAACAAAATAAGTCTAGGACGTTTTATCCACAAAGGTTGTCTGTTATGAAATGCATGTAGTTAAATATCTCAAAGACAAAATAATGTAGTTGTCCCAACAAGGATCAGAATGGAAGAAGATTATATTAGCTACAAATTGATATATCTATATTTTACGTAGTCGTATAGTAGTAGAATACATTTTTCCAGCGTAAGCTAAATTAATGTTTATCGCTATTCCAGAAATATGGGCTTCTTTGACTAAATTTATCATGTAGCAGCGTAATTTAATTCAACATTTAAAATTATCTAAGTTTTACTCCATGATCTACTTTAGTTTTAACACATAACCTTGTGAGACGGGGCCGTCTCAGAAAATATGGATGCTTCAGCGTAAATCCAGTAGGACAAAAGTGGTGACATATTGAAAAGTAATGTTTCGATAACCTGCAAATAAAACTAAGCAGCAATTGCAAAATCAAATCAGAGAGGAGCCACTTGTTTTCAAGCTTTGCGCAAAATAAGTATCGAAACTTAAATCAAGAAATTGATTAGATTGAAACCATATTCATTTTCGCTGATAAAATAGATTTACATTGATGTCATCGCGTGGGAGGGGGATAATATTTTCCGTTTTATCTTGAAGTTTCTTTACTAAAACCTACATCTTGTTATACTGACGAAACATGAAAAAGTTGTGTGATAAATATGATAAATTTAAGTTTAGAATGATAGGCGAGGCTTCTTTTTGAAGTTCTAAATGATTAATATTTGTAATAATGACTGCATTTATGAGCAGACACACCTGTAGCGTTAAAATGCAGTACAAAGAATAAAGTACAACGGTACTTAATATTACGTTGGGCTATAACACCAGAATTTAGGATGTGTTAGTAGAATACGGTATGTCTCTCCTCTACTTTTCATCCTTAACCCTCTATGATATTTTATATACGAGTATTTCAATAGACGATATTCTAAAATTGGTATTACTAGTTGACATATGAATTGAATTTCAAATGGATGTCGTACATTTCATTATAATGACATTGAAAGGTCATATATTACATGCAGTTTCAAATAATTCCCATTTAGGGAGCAGTCTAAATTGTTCTTCACATGTGTAGTGAAGTTATGAGAAGCTAACTAATTCTTGATTATTTATATGTTATTCGTATTAGTTTTTAATAAAATTGAAAAAAAATACATTTTACAGCTTTGTAGCATTCTAAATTAAAAATACATTGCTCCGTCGCGTCGAGACAACTTTATTATTGATTTTTAGACTGTCATAAATTTTAATATGCATCTCTAAAGTATAATTATCAGTTTTACTAATACCTTTGCAAATCATTAATATTAATATGTACAGATATTGAAACATCTAATATGGTCTGGGTGTACAACCTTCAATAAGGAGAGTATTAATATTATCAGATTGAAATAGCCTATGGTGAATTAGCAAACACTAGAACTTCTAATGATTACATTTTATTAAATACACACAAGGTACTTAAACTTATCGAAGCAATTATTTTAAAGCATTAGATTACAATTTTTGAGAATTTATTAAATAGTCTGTAAAAGAAAAAGCAATATAAAAAGATTTAACCTAATTAGTTTATACATCGCTAGGATGCACCGTTTCCAATAAAATCAATAAAATTTATATCCTAATAAACTTACCGACATGCAAAATTGCTATTTCAATTTCCTCAAAACTCTGATTGTATTATATTTATTGAGACAGGAAAAAGCTTTTATGAACATTTATAGTTTTTCTTTAATATTACGAGGTATGTTCAAATTTAACAAAGAATTGACTTATAATTTTATAACTTGTACCGCCTTTTATTTTTATATCTCACCCAACGCCATCCGCGCGCATCTCTAATTTGCTATTTTAATTTGATAGTATGATTTGGTCCTCGATGTCTACGCTAGTAGGTTTTTATTGATCAATCATTTTTCGACCTGAGATGACACAAATGCCTTTCTTTAAATTTTAGTAGAATACATTTTACACACCTTAGTTTCACAGCCGTGTCTTCTTTCCGATAAGAGTTTGACGATAAGTAATTATTTTTGTGTTGAATTAGTTAGCGAGTCCTTAATTTAAATTTTTAATTGTGAATTTTTGTGACTCTGCTTCCTACATTTTGATTTGTGTTAGAAACCTTCCCACATCTATAGATAAAGTGTCAGTTGCGTTAAATTCTTTTTTATTACTTACGCTTTCGCATTTTTAAGGTTCTTTGCATGGATAGTAACATCCAAGAATTTATTAGAAGAATTTAGTAATTGTTGGTACTACATTATTAAAAGCTGCATCTCATTAATCGTTTATAATTACTTGTTTCTACAGTACTCTGACTCCAAAGTGCTCACCACAAAAGAAAAGAGAATTCCAATAGCTAGCTTTGTTATTAGAGGCGTTACTGTCATTACTTTACTGTGTTATATATTCAACATCCTATCTGGGCTGATTAACATCTTGTAACAGCCAATTGTAAGTGTCCCTTATACATTTAAAAAATTGATAACATATTTTGAAGATTATTACCTGCATATAGAGTGTTATCGGTGCGTTTTGATCATAATTTTCCGAATCTTGCGATTTTGTATAAAGGATTTCAGGAAACGTTTTTATGTTTTACATGAATTAAATTCAATTAGGAAAGTTAATTGCTTGAATTGATGATAAAATTAGTTAACGGATAAAATAATAATGTCCCGGACTGTCTAAAATAAAATACTTTTATCCTACAAATCATGAACACAGTGGCATGCTGATTGAAGTTTTAATCAACACACTATTCATATTATTTTTTACCAGATAACTCCCTATTATTGTTTTAAATTAACTTAGTTGCAGTGTGCCGCAATTTCGCAATCGTTACAGAAATTGCTTGCGGGTTTGATATTGAACAATTCCGTAATTTACCCTACCTCCCCCGATTTGTTTTACATAGCCTAATTTTTTCAAAGAATAAATGGCGCTTGACATAGTTAATATTTGATTTACTATTTATTTCGTAGCACTTTGTATTCGTCTATATTTACATACAGGGTGGTTGAAAAATAACTCCCTAGTTTTATGTATAAATTTAATGGTGAAATTAATTGAAAACTACATAAACGAGCACATACAATGAAAGAGACTTCCTTCAAGTTTTTTTTAATGTTAGTAGACTTCAACGTAGGATCCATTTGTTGCTCTACACACATCGAGACAATATCCCACTTTTCGTCACGTATTCACCAACATAGCAGGTGTAACTATTTTAACCGCCGCGACGATTCTTTCCCGTAAATAGTTGATGTCACGGATCGTTTCACCGTACACAAAATTTTTTATGTGGCCCCAAAAGAAAAAGTCAAGTGGGGATAAGTCGGGGCTTCGTGGTGGTCAATAACTTCTTTGGGCTCCGAACACACGAAACACGGATCTGTTCGACAGTAGCTGCAGAAGTTCTTGGTCTACCTGGAGATTTCGCTTATAAAACACTATCAGTTTCCTTGAAAGACTTTAGCCAATTACGGATAGTTTTTGCTGTAGGTGGTTCACCACCATAATGACGTCTAAAATTACGTTGCACTGTTATAACAGACTCAGTTTGCTCAAGCCAAATAACACACTACGCCTTCTATTGCGGAGTAGCCATTGAACTGCACTGAACGTATGAACTGAACTAAGCACTGGCGCCGTTATTCTCAAGGTCGAGTAGGCCTGTTAACTGCAGAAATTGAATTCTCACATTTACGGGGGTAAAACTTGGACAGTTGAGAATCAAACGCCACAAACTACAATAGTGTATGTCACTTTGTACAGATTGTAGGGCACATTAAAGGTAGAGAATTCTTTTTCAAACTCCCTGTATTCTGATAGAAATAGAACTGTATGATACTATATATACATATTATGATCTGGCATTTATTTAATTCTGTAGTTCTGCATCGCGCAATATTAATTTTGTTTTACGAAATTATCGAGGTAGTCTCTTGGCATTCTAGAATTTAATTCTATCCATGAAATAAATATCAAACGTTACAGATGCCCAACATGTGGATTCTGAGCTTTCACTTTCAATTGCTCTTTAATTAAATTATTTTATTCTGATTTTTTTCCGCGAACATGGACTCTCCCTTTAAACCCAATTATTTGCTACTTCTCGAAGTCAATTACAAATTAAGCTCAGGGGGTATATTAATGGATCGTAATCAAGTAGATAAAATGAAAATTCTAGTTGGATTGTTGGCAAAAGAGGCGCAATCCAAGGCAGGTAAGTTATTACTAATGAACCCGAAAATTTATTTTAAAACCGAGAAAGAGGAAATTAGGGCATTGTTGAATGGTACTGCGATGACCCTTTCTGAGTTAGTAGAACTGTCTTTTAATTTGGTCTTTATCCGTGGACGTCTCGCATAGCTTATTTATCTCCTCGAGCCCGAAGAATTCTCATACCGGAAAGCACAGAGGAACTAGCAGATGCCTACGCTTCAGAGATGGAGTTTGAAAACGAATTCTACGAGAAGGTACGCGATGATTTACCCACCAGTACTCTCGGCGCCTCTTTTCAGCTTAGTATAGCTACTATACCGCCTATTCTGCCAGCTTCCTTGTATGGTAAATCAGCAGCCGTCCATAAATTTAGGGCATAGTTTAATGTAAGTTTTCTGATGTCCTTTCTTGTATTGTAAATGTGCAGGAAATGGCCCAGATATCCCGAGTTCCTGAAACCGAGATATTTAATATCGCTATTGAGTTATTTACAGGGGACGTGATATTTTGGTTCAGACAGGTAAAGCCTGGCATTCGTTCCTAAGAGGACTCACGAAAGACTTCTTACCAGCTGAATATGATGACATTGTCTGGGTATGGATCAAAGACAGTAATAAGGAGACCAAAGAACCCGTAATATTGTATGCAACTTACACGGATAATCTCTTCCATCGATTGCTTCATATTCCTGCGAATGTCACTAGAATTAAGCACATAAAAAGGATTTGTGGTCGGAGTATTTGCTACATTTAACCTTGTTGAAGGTTTCTTTCTGGACTAGTTTATGTATTGTGTTCATAATGCATTTTATGCAGATACCAATTTCATTTTTTTATTAGTCAATTTTATTTAAATTAATACAACATTTAAGTACAATATTTATTTGATTGTTAATTTACATGCAATTAAATCGTTTAATTTTCCGTATTCTTAAAATGTTTAAGATCATTTAAAATATAATTTGTATTTGTAAAGCGTAGATTTTTGCGGACAAGAAAAGGATACCAAGGCGCGCAGTCGAGGTGTGCCGTGCGTTGCAGGCCGGTAGAATTATTGAAGTTAATAATTTACAAACGAGTGTGGTTATTTTGTTTGCGTTAAGAAGAAAAAGAGTCGAGGAGAGTGCTGAATAAGTTGCCGGACTAAACGGTCCTATGCTCAAAAACGATTTTTAAAAGGTAATTAAGTAACTTTCAGAATTTTTGTAATGAATGCCAGTTTTTAGATTCGAGAATTAAGATCTAATTAACACTGTTTATTTAGTGGAATCCAAATGCGTTAAGGGATTTAATTATTAAGGGAGTAGCCAATTCAAATTATATTTTTCGTTAATCATAGTTTCTTACTTTTTTGGAAGATATAAGCAGCGAAAGCCAAGCTTTTTGTAATAATATATTCTGGAGAGCTATTATAAATCTAAATTTATACAGCAAATCTAACTACCAGTATTTCGATTTAGCAAGCTAAATAAGTTCAAGGCAGCGATAGGAACTTTATCAACGATCGAAAGGTCCACACTATCAACCAGCTTCTGTGCCTTGGGATGTCCTGACCTCCTTGGTGGAAGCTAGTTCCTGTCATTGGCTTACATCATCAACAGTTCTGGTGGGATGCTGTCGAATTCTTCATCTGGATAGTTTTCCATTCATCTGATTACGTCGAAGTTTTTATGATCATTCTACGAATAAAGAATATTCATCTATGAAGATTTTGCCTTATTATTACAAATTTAATTTATATTTGTATTTTACACATGTAATCTTTTGTTTTAGCCTATGAAATCATTATCGTGCGATTTTCCTTTTGCACAAACTGAACAAAAGAATAACTACATATGGTTGTATTTTATGTAAGCACAAAACAACTTTTTACTTTTTTGTATCAAATATAACCATGTATAATTTTTAAATCCCACATCATCTTCATTACCACTGAATTAAAATGTTATTTTAAAATAAAATTTCATGTTTCAAATTGTTAAAATTTCTGTTTTGATCGTTGAAAATTATTTTATTTAATTAAAGCCTTCATTAGATGCGTCTGTTTGAAGTACGAATTCTTTATTGAAATCAGAAGAACATAAAAAGTGTCCGAAGATTTTTAGGAATGGCATCTTGGTACAGAAAATTCATCCCTAATTTTACACGTACCGCCGCACCTTACACAGTATGCTTAAAAAAGGAACCAAATTTAACTGGACCGAAACACAAGAAAATGCATTCCGAACTTTAAAAGAACGGTTAAGTAACACCCCAATTTTATCTTGTCCAGATTTCAATAAAGAATTCGTACTTCAAACAGAGGTATCTGATGAAGGCTTAGGAGCGCTTTAACACAATATACCGAAGATCAAACTGGAGGAGTAATTTCTTACGCAACTCGATCATTGACGCCTGCAGAAAAGAATTACTCGACTCTTAAGAAAGAAACCCTTGCAATTTTATTTGTAATCCGTAGATTTAAAATGTATATCGAAGGATATCATTTACGTATAATAACCTATCATAGATCTTTGCAATGGTAAAAAGATAAACCAAACCCAAAAGGGAAAGCCGCTAGATGGCTGATGGCATTGCAACAACATAGATTTACGCTCCAACACCGACAAGGTTCCTTAAATAAAGTCGCAGATGCACTTTCAAGAAATCCGTTAAATACTGTCACTGCAATTAAAACAATGACACCGCAAAAATGTCAGTGAATTGAAACATTAAAAGCAGCTATAAAGAAATACCCTGAAAAATACGAAGACTTTAAAATTGATAAAGATAATATCTACAGAAATATACCGACTACAACAGAAGATGTAAATAAAAATTTAAAACTTAGCTGGAAATTATGTGTACCGAAACATCTAAGAAAAGCGCAGGCCACTTAGGGACGAATAAAACTATAAACCGAATACAACTTAACTATCATTAGCCAAGAATGCAAACTGATATAAGAAGATACATTCAACAATGTCAAAGTTGTCAACAATATAAGCCGTCACAGTTAAAACCAGCTGGAAAAATGGCGCCCGGAGCAGATAAATAGACATTACCGGAAGATTAGAGCTTGAGACAGGGTAAAAGCCAAATTAAATTCTAAATCAAACCGCCACAGGAGGAAATGGCGCCCGATGCAGAGGAATAGTCGTAGGAAAAAGCTGAAATTTAAATATAACGTCGTACACAGTTAGAAATCCGTCCATATACCGTACACACCGTCCGTAAAAATTACAAACCGTCCTTTGAAAATTGGAATTCGTCTGTCAATGTAAGTATATTGTATTATTTAATTTTCTAAACTGTTACAGGTCGTAGAAAGATGTACAACCGGAAGATATAACAACCACATCTTAGACTTATACTCTAAGAGAACACACCTTAAAGCCGAATTACGTAAAAGGAGCACACTTGTTCTCGTAAACGAATAAAGTTAACAGTACGTTGGCACCAACAATCTCCAAAATAACCTCAAAAACCTACCACATGCCCCTCCTAAGTCCCGCTCCAGCACCTCTTTCAACCATCCCCGGAAATAACTACTTCCAGCCTCAGATAACCTGGAGGCAATCACCAGAACTACATATAAAAGTAAAAATACTCCAATCATGGAGACAAAACACAACCACACCGGACGATCTCGCCGAAGCAATGCAAAGAATACTGGGACCCTCACCAGTAAAGCAGCCACTAAGACCGCCGCCGCTAAACCTAATGCAGTTCGACAAACATATGCTCATGGAACAAACAGTCGCCGCCCATGAAGCATATAGAATACTAACCACACCACTACTAGCACAGCAGGTAGAAACGAAAGTGGACGCCGCAATAGAAAGAGAAAAAGAAAAACCAACAACATCTCCGGGCTTGACAGAATTATTCATTACACTATTCGGCAACTCGCCAACGACTACAGCGAACCCCAAGCCAAGACGAAAACTTCATAAGACGCTATACAGGAATAAGGCACGGCGTAACTTTTGGCTAACAAAATCGAAAGCACAAAAACTACTGGAACAGGGCGAAGTTCAACCAGTAACAAACTGGAAATAATTAGACAACATCACCGCCGCCGAAGCCAGGAACTAGATCCTAGGGCCATCACCAATCCAGCCACAGTTGGGAGATGCTGCCATATGGACACCGTTCACCCCCAGTTATTAACTTTTCGCGATTGCGCGAACTGTAAATGTACCGGTATAGCACCGAAATCGCGATTATAAAAACCGATACAGTTTTTCGCGAGTTTCAATGTTATAATTTTATTATTAAGTTAAGTAAAAAGACAATTTAAAAGACTAACAAATCGCGAAGTGCGGGAAACATTGAGTAATTAGAATAATTAATTATAGATATAAATATTTGTAAACCTAGGAGTTTATCTAATTTAAAAAGTAAAGAAATCAATATAAACTAATTAAAAACTAGATAAATTACTAATAATGTATGTAATTGAAATAAGTTAAGATAGTTGTATATATAAAATGAGATACCGCCATTTTAAATATGTACACGTTATAAATTT
>JAHWXV010519216.1:0-11717 GCA_024586415.1 Phrixothrix hirtus | reverse complement strand
ATTAGTAGATAAAAAATATAAGTTAAAGATAAATAAAATAAGATATACAAATGTCATTTCTAGAATAAGATTTTCACTTAGAACATAGAACATAGAAGACGAACTTTATACATAAATAATTACAATCAGACCCTTAATATAACGTCAGTTAAAAAAAATAAGTAGATATCATAGATTATCACAGTCAATTCATTTAATACTGGTTTTGAATGGTTTTAGTGTTGGTACACTTTTTATTGCCTCGGGAAATTTATTAAATAATTTGAATCCATTTTCAAAAACTGATTTATAGGTGATTTTTTGCTGCTGTAAGTTTATTACCGCCTTAGTACATCTGTGTAAGAATTTCGTTACAAGCTAAGGAACGCAAATGCTACTTTATTCTTGTGATTTGTAGGTTTTTTGAAATTTTTTCGATAACTGCTGGAACGATGTTTTTTAAACTCACCACGTTTCTTACATCTATAATGCTGTATTACATGACCTAGCTGTTTGCTCTGAGGATATTCATTGAAGTGAGTTATTGAGAAAAATCTCTAGAGTTAAGCGAGGTTTTGTCTTCAAAATAAACCAAAATCAATATCTTAATGATTTGTGTGCATTATATACATACTTGATTACTTTTTATTTTAATCTATAAATTATTTTTCTGAGGTTAAAATTTTAAAGCTCTTAGTGCATGTTATAAAAGAAATTATGAGTGGATGAATTATTTATACTTTTAAATTAATTTTAAGGTTTATAATTTAGGATTATAGGAAAGTCACTAACGTCAGTAAATTCAAATTAAGTTTAAAATGTTTAAGAAAAGTCGTGTGTTGTCTTACACCAAAGTTTCTAAAATAAATCTTAAGTGAGATAAGAGCGTCTGAAATCGCAGCGTGGGCTAAATAGGAACTTAAACACGGCTATATATTTTTATTAAAAACGTAATTGTTTAATCTCTGTTTTACGTTTTAAAAGCCAAAACATGGATGAGAAGATAATGTGTACAGGAAGTTTGGGTGATAGAGCTTACCATTTTTAAAATTCCAACTTGCAATTTTCAAAATTATATACAGGGCGCTTCTTTTAAAAATGCTCTTGTGATCTATTATTATTCTCTAACGGCACCTAAAGAGATTCTAAAAATCGTAACTTACTAGATAACTAGATCAGTAGGCGAAATTTCTAAAAATGCAAAGGCGACCGCTAAAATAAATTACATGCTACATAAAACAAATTCGTAAAACAATTAAAGAGGCAGGTCTAAAAGAGTCGTGCGGCTAGATGGCGCAATCAGGAAACTGATATAGATAATTATATGTATGTATAATATTTAGAAACTCCCCTGAGGGTTTTCAAAATATCAGCTAAAACGCGCTAAAAAGATTACAATATTACAAAATACACGTTGCGATAAATGCAAGAATGGTCATCAAGCCAATAAATCTCTTGCTGAACGCCGTACATAGTAAACAATTTATTTTTGAAATTTAATACTAAAAGGCCGTAAAACAAAAATAGATATGTAAAGACTTACCTATTATATTGAATTTTAATCTCAAGATAACAATAGTACTTTTATATTTATTATGTTTTTATAGTATTTAGCTATTATACAAGTCAAAACTTAAACTAGAATAATTTTAATTTTTTGCTTGAGCTGTTTCGTCCCCCTTCCGTCCATGCGTGTCCATGAAACATTGATGACAAAACGTTTTATCGGAGTGCTCATACTGAAGTTTCACAAATTTAGATTTCTGATGTGCAAAACCTCTTCCATTTCGGAGTACTAGTTTTCTATAGCGTTCAACACTTCTTCTATGCTTATCAAACGCTCTAAGACCGTACAACATCAGTCCTCTAGATTTTTTCAAAAACTTTACAGCTGTTGCGTTTTTGGACTTACTTTTACACCTATTGAACAGTTTCTCCAACTATCATTGACAGAGAGAAATCCAAGACCCATGGTACTGCAACCAGTAAGCTTGTACGGATAATAATAAATACAGGTGGAGTGGCCTTATTTAACTGACCCGTTACCCAGCTGTTGCCCGACCTGCTTCGAACAGCTCTTCGCAAACGACCTGTTATGAACGAACCTATTATCCAACCCGATACCCGAGCTGTTATCCGACCCGTCACCTAAGCCGTTCTGGACCTGCTAAACGCCTTTCAGGAGCTGTTAAAAGCCGTTCTGGAGCTGCTAAAAGAGTTGTAAACCTGTAGAAAAGCTGTAAACTTGTACAAAAAATTGCTCTGACTGAAGACTCGCAACCGCCCCAATTACTGTTAAACATATGGATGCTCTGTTCCTGCACATTACTTACCCTCAGAGATGACAACGCCCGGGTGCGGTAAACTTAAAAGTACGTTGATGCGATTATTTCCCGTCCGCTAATCACCTGTTATTGCCAATAAATACTATATTATTGATTTATAATTTCTGAAAATTGCCAGTGTTTGCTATTACCTGTATATGTTATGCTCTGTTGCTAAAGTGTTCAAATTAAAAGAGATTGCGCCACTACTTTTATACTTTGGACACTCCATGTATTTAAATGGAAATTTTGTAGTCAAACACGGACAAAGAGTGTATCCCTGGACAGCTAAGTCTATAGTGGACAATATTACATATGGTTCATATAGCGATTTTTCTGATAATGTATCAGTGAGTCAAACATGGACATATTAAGCAACAGTATTTTAAATTGACGAAATTTATTTATTGGTTACTAAATTACAAATGGCTTATTAATTTTGCAATATTTTCCCTCTTTAATTCAGTTTTCTTCAGTTTCTTCCTGTCCATAAAATATATGTTTTAATAGATAAACCTGGGTTTTGTAAAAATAAAAGTGCCGCCTGTGAATGTTCTTTCTTACATTGAGAATTTTAAACCTCATTACATTAATAATAGCATGACCTACATTAGATAACATTATTGACACTCTGAAATATACTATATATACTGTTAAATAATATATTTCTATGCGCTTAACTTAGCTAGTATACAAATTTTTTTATTCAGCTATCATTCTCTTATCTGCACTACATGATCACCCGCTTCTTGTTGATAATTTCAGTTTTGTTATTATTTTACTGTTATCTTATACATCTGTAAGTGTACCTTTTGTTTTGAATGTATTAGCGCGGGAATTCCCGAGCGAGCCTGCGGCTCGTCTTCTGCGGTCTTCGTCCACCTCAACCAATGGCGATATCACTACTTTTAAACCAAAATACCTTTCGGTACATTTATATAATAACTTTGAATTATAAGAACAGTTATTTCACCCATATTTAATTTATAAACTTAACGCATAAATAACATTACAATAGGAATTTAAATGAAAAAGGCTAGGCACCAGCAAAAAACTCGAGTTCAAATCTCAGCACAATTAAACAAACATGACGTCAACGTGTATATTATTATAAATATAACTTCTAACAAATCAATTATCAACATGCGTCGTGGTGTAGCACGTATTTCCTGTTAGAGCGTTCATACCAATGGAAGGATGTCGAATTCGAATCTCGCTGGGATTTAAATAAAAAATTTGATGTCACTAGCGCATCATCACCCAAGATGGCTGTCCGTCTCTCTCTCCGTCTGTATGTGCTATCCATCTCCCTGTCTATTCAATTCGATATGATGGGGGGAATTCCAAGGTGGCTAGGCCAGCAATTCAAATATGGCTGGGAACTTCGAAGTTGGCAACAATGTTCGAGGTCAACTCTCTGCAGTTTGGCAACAATGTTCAGTGTCAACGCCCTGAAGCTTGGTAACAATGTTCAGGGTCAACGCCCTGAAGTTGGTTAAAATTTTCCGGACTTCTTGAGCCGGAATCCCGTTAAGGTTTTAAGATGGCCGGAGACGGGGCCTTGAAACCAAGATGACGCAAATCGAATTAGCACCTGCCCGAGGCGGTAACATAAAAGGAGCTGACACTAGTAAGGATTTTTCCACGGTCCCAGAAATTTTCCCAAGCCAAGCCGACGCCCTACCTTCTATTCTTTTTCATCTTATCCTCACTATAAAACGGTATTAAATGTTTAAGATATTATTTTCCCTATAGACGTCAATTATATACAATTTAAATATTTTTTAAAAATGGACCCTGCAATTTCACTTAATGTATACGGTTTATCACGAAATAAAAATCAATATAATGACATACCTCTGTATATAACTCATCCATGTAAGATTACTCAAATAAATTTATTGTTAGTTACTGAGACATATGTAAACGATAAACAAGCGAATACAAACTATAATTCAGACATAGAGGATGAGTAAGAAGAATCTCAAACGCTTCAGGAAAAGCTTACTAATAAAAGAGATTTATCATTACTGTCATATAAAAAAATTAAGTCGACTTGTACGAAGTGAAAAAACTAACGTACATGTAAAAATCTATATTTGTGAATGATGGTTGTGTTACTATAAGAATCAAGAACAACTTGATTGACATACGTTTAAATGTTGATTGTAGAATTAGATTATCAAAAATTGATGAAAAAATAAAGTTCCATAGCTATGAGGATAAATTGTTTACCCCATTCTTAATTTTTGTGTATTTTGAATGTTTAGTTGAAAATACTTCTCCTCTCTTAGAATATAATTCAAATAAACTGAAGTAACCTCAAAATCACAAAATCGGTATTGCTGGATACCACATTTATGATAAATATAAACCTGAGATTTCTTATCATAAATTTTATCATGATACAGATGCTTCAGAAAGGTTCACTGAGGAATTAATTAGAATTTTAAACGACGTAGCTCCCTATTTCGATCAAGTAACACAAATGAAACCTTTAACATTGATTCAAAAGACAGCATTGTATTTAGCACCGGGTTTTCATATTCGTGAAGAAGTTTTCAAATCTAAAGAAGAAAAAGTGGGACATTATTGTCATTTCAGGGGTGAATATAGAGGTCTGGCACATAAGTCGCGTAATTTGAATTATAAAATAAAAAGAATAGTACCAGTAATATTTCATAATTAATCAAGTTACGATAGTCACTTATTAATTAATACTATAGCTAAACTTATTTCCGGCAGTATATCTCTTGATTTCAAAACAAAGGAAAATTATATATCTTTTATGAAATCGTTGCAAAATGGTGCAAATGTTAAATTCAAATTTATACATTCATTTCGGTTTTTAAATAGCAGTTTAGAGAAATCAGCTTCCTATACAACATATGTCAAGTTTTCGATTTTAAGACATGAATTTGCTACACTAAAATCAAATTCAATTGCTTCTTCACACGAGCATTTGTCTGTATGATTATTTAGATTATTGCTGCAAATTTAATGAAACAACTCTACCGCCTAGAAACGCGTTTTATAGCATCTTGAAACATGTTCAGATATCCTAAAATGGCTATCAACATGCATATCGTGTGTGGTAAGAATTTATAATAACTACTTTAACAGAATACTACTTGCTTTATATGAAATGTGATGTAATAATCTTAGTTCCGATTTTCGAAAATTTTAGAGATATTTCTTATAATCGTTACAGTTTAGATCCTTCCTGTTATTTAACTATTCCATTGTTTTTTTGGGATGCTGCCCTAAAGCATACAAAAGTTAAACTGGATTTATTAAATGATGTTGACATGACATTATGTTTTGAATGAGCAGTTAGAGATGGTATTAGTCAATGTGTAACGAGATACAGTGAAGCAAACAATTACTATCTGAAAGACTTTGATCCCGAAAAATTGAGCAAGTTTTTGATATCAATAATATGTGTCGTTATATAATGTGTTATCCTCTATCTTTTGGAAGTTTTAAGTACCCTACTCAAGAGGAAATTGGAAACATAAACATAACGAATATTCCTAATGATTGTAAAGTAGCCTACATGTTTGAAGTAGATTTGCAATATCCGAAAGAATTGCATTTATTACATAATCAGCATCGGTATTGTTACGAGCATCGTTAATAACCGCAAGAAGGAAAGCATACTGTCAGCTCTTGCTGTTTGTTTAAGAATATTGGTTAAATTAAGCGATATTTAGTACCATGCACGTTAATAATTAATATAATTTTAGTTAAACAAGGACTCATTAAAATAATTCAGAAATACGTCTTATGAATGAAAGAATAAAGCTAAATTAGAAATCCATTTGAATACACCTCGTATTTTTACTTTTGAAATATTGCAAAGTAATTTTAGTTAAAACTTCGTTATTATTACGTCAGAAATTTTAGAAAATTGTGGCAATGCATATAATTGAAGAACGAACAAGGTTAAAAGCTGTTGGTTACAAAGTATAAAAGTTATGCACACAAAAAATTAACGGACATGATACCATTTAAAGCTTAAGAAATAATTAACTGGGTTACAATTCAACATGTATAAAAATATTTTTCTCGGTGTCTTACTGTCGACTATGATCTAGTCGGGGGGAATACGAACAGTCCCGTGAGAAAAATATGTGGGAAGGGGACATCAATAATGATACCGGCACGCTTGTGTTAGGTGGTGTAAAATTTTTAGTGCTTGTTCGGGTGTCTTTTCTTTATCTTTAGGAAAGTAACATGGGCCTTTCTTAAAGATATAAAGTACCTGCCTGGCTTCAGACCTGTAGGCTGGAACTCCAAGTTATTTTGGGATGATCCATTTAATATATGAACGGCCAAAATTTGTCTCGTTTTATATTACCTTAAAAATTAAACGATAGAAGCGCTTCTCGAGTCCAGAGCGTTCTTCCACCTGTAAGTGTCTCAAATCTTGTTTTGTTCTTTTCTCGCTTATTCTGAACATGGCAAAGAAAGGCTACCTTTCGTCAACACGCATTTACCAACCTTCGTGTCATCACTAACAGACCCAGTTTTGTTTGTGTAAAATAACGTAAAGCTAGTTAAAGGATGTTACCGTCCGTTATATATAAATATCAAGGAAATAAATGAGTTACGGACTTAAGCGTTAAATCAGGATTAATTCGGTGGAATATTTTATGTTTGTAATTTCAATTATTTAGGTTAACTATTTATATCACATTTGTGATTGTACTGTAATTTGTTAGTTTTATGATTAGAATTGTCTCTAAAACTTGGGTACCCATTTTGAATATATGTTACTTATGCAGTTTCTTTAAATATTGTAAGTGTCGTTGGCGAAATCTATTGTTCATTTATTAACTCTCACATTATTCAATCACTCCCAATTGTAATAACTAGCTGGATTTTGTAAATAAATCGTTCCGAGCCTAGATTTTGATAGGCAACGTTCTTTGTTCTTAAAATGTAAGTCTTATTGAATTTCTTAGCTAATTATTGAATTTGTGTGTGTGTGTCTTTGTGCAAACTTGTGCTCAATTTTGTTATTATTTCACCAACGTAAAACCTTAGTTGCTGTTATAGTTAATACAGTGCGCGTGCAAAAAGTTAGATATCAATTTAATAATTTTCAGAAACTAAAGTCATAAAGCATTTAATTCTGAGCAAATATAACATTTTCTTAAAAATCTAAAGTTCAGTTAATTAATTAAATAATACACAAGGCGGTTAGTTCTGAAAACCTGCCCGTAGTTATTTCATTTAAGGCACATTACGCCCTAAATTTTTGCAGGTAACGTAAATAATATTTAAAGTTTCAGTTAGCGTTTTTCATTGATTTTTCTATACAGAGTGATCATAAATAAGTGAGCATCTTTAGCATTAGAACATTTCTCTTTTTAAGTCTTAATCTAGTATCTGAGGTACTATTAGAGTGTCTGTCTCCACTTTTAAGCTGGGTCACTAACATCGTGATATACAGGGTATTTCGAAAATATCGCCTGATTGCAGTTTTGACTTGAAAACAGTAGCGTCCGCCTTCTACCGATTTTGACTTAACTCTACCGTGTTTATCCTCGCAATTATCGATGAACCACACCTTACTCCATTGTAGCTTTGCCGGCCGTGGTTAAACACTCGTTATTTCTGCCACATGTGTTATTGTCAATTTAGCCTATGACAATACAAAGCTGTTTATAACATTTTACCCTAAAGAAACATATGTAATCTATTATGTTAATTTGAAACAAGTTCTGGAAGCTGGTTTATAGCTAACTAAAATATATATTATGATTAAAATATATATTATTCTTATTACTATTTGTCGTTGTCCATTACTGTCCTGATATTTTCAAAGTTATTCCATTATTGTGTTTAAATTGAATAAAAATATTAATTAAGCAGTAAACAACATATGGACTGAATTGTATTTCGATACATGAACTAAACATTAGAATAAGGTGCATACTCAAATTGACTCCTTTCAAAGTAAAAGAAATCTATGTTGCTACATTCGGATGTATGATCTGGATTAGTTAGATACTTCCCCCTCATAATAATACATAGATTTATAAATCAAAGTTACGTGTAACTCGATTTACCTAGAACCGCCATGGTTTTGATTACGATGTAAGTTTAGTGTTCAATATATCCCTAGGAAGGCAATGACAGGTAATAACCAATAATAACCATGAAGCTATATTTGGCAACAATACTTTTAATTAAACATTTAATTAATAAGATCCTTTATAAGATATAGTATGGAATTTTAAGGAAAATTAAAACAATAATTAATATTAAACTATAGAACCTTAAGATACATTTATATTTACAACAGTTATCTGTGATTAATAGAAGACACTGTATTCATTTTAGTACGGTTATAAAGCAATAAAACTGGATTCGATGAGATATTTTAACATTTTTTTCTTCAATTTATGAATTTTTTCGGTGTGAAGGTTTTGTACAGGTAAGCTTTTTCCTTTTAATGCGATTATGCATAGCAGCCACTGTAACTCTCTAAACCTTACAATCTTGACTAATATATGGTAACATGAAGTAGAAAGCAGCTCAGCTAAGAATTATATCAGTTTGTAGACTTTAATAGATTTGCTTTTATTATTTAGTAATTTTATAGGTTATAGTATAAAAAATAGTATTTCTAAAAAACGAAATTTTCTTATAGCATCATCTCTTGTCATTATACATGAAATTTGCTTTAAAGTAGAACTAAGGATCTAAGGCTCGCTTTTTATTTTTGGATAAGTTGTAACAGCAAAGTCAAGAAAATATTAAATATTAAAGAATCAAGTAATACCAAGTCCAAATGCGAATTAAACATTTACTTTCCTATTTGAAGTTATGTATGGACACAACAGAACTAACCTAAAAGTAAATTAATCAAAATCTAGCGACTATTTTGAGTGCTTGTTTTCACAATAAACATAATCTCTAAAGCTATGTTTTAAAATTAAGTTATTCTAAAGGAATTTAGAGTTTAAAATTGAAAGTAAACAATTTTCATTACATTTTTTGTAGAAGGTTTGTTCCATTGTTAACAACAATTAAAATGGCAGTTCAAGAACGGACCCTCAACGACTTGCACTTCAATTGCTTGGTGTTATGAATTCAATATTCTTAATACCTGAATATCGCTATTAGATAATTCTAAATAGATATCATAGAATTCATATTTTCAAAAAATATTACCAAGTTACCTAAATGGAAACTTACCTAAACGTCGTATTCTTGATAGTTCTTACAGTCCACCACTAATTAATTATTTAGGAACTGCGTAATACGAATGTTCGCTTCTTTAACATTTATTAATTTTAAAACCACTGGATTTGAAGGACTAACGTCTAATTACCACAATCCTAAAATTGCACAATAATTTATTTTACTTAATTACACGGAAACATGGAAACTGTGAAACATTATTTGGAACAGCACCGACATTTCGATACAGGGCAAACCACACACACCGCGAACCCGGAGAATACTCCGGGAGGTGAGTCAGCTGCTGCCCGGAACATCAGATTCTGCGCCTGGATCATGCGCTTTTTAGTTTTCATTCGTCTATACATTTTTTTTTGAATATGTTGTGTCATTTATAATAATTTAAAGAATGTCTTGCATGTTCTGTTTTAAAGCATATATTCATGGAGTATTTTAAGTTAACTGCTTACATTAACGTTCCATTTTAAGTTATTCTTTACCCGATTCTTGTATCTTATTGCTTGATCCTAGATTTTCAATTAGGTGATGAAATGATCTGTAGATTGTAAGAACTGACATCTACGCTTTTCTTTTGAAATTTTACATCTGCAGTAGGATGCATAATAAAGAGGAAATGCCAATTGCTCTTAAACAAGCAACATTCATATATTTTTAAAAGGCTAAGCTCAATTTTATTTTGCAGTGAATCGTGCAATTACTTTAACAGTTAAACAATTCTTAAAATGATTTCAGGAACTTTGCCTTAATTTTATTACGCATTGTTTAAATAATTAATTTTTACAAACTATTCTATTATTAGCACTAATAACTCTCTATTTTGATCAAATATCCCTTTAAATTCGTTTGATAACTTTTCATAATTTTATGATAACATTTTCTATCCTAATTATGTAATAGAATTGCGAATGGTATTAAACCCTTTGGTAGCTTCCCTGACAGCTTCTCTGAAGAATAGCACAAATAAATTTCGATAAACTTGCATTAAAACTATTTACACTGGACATTATAGTTTTACAAAGTGATGTACTGTAAATTGGAACATGAAGTATTGTTATCGGTTACACCTGAAATATTTACCCTTAGTGGATGTTATTATGGAAGCCAGTGTTTATGCTTCAAGCTAAATTTAGTTATGTAATATAAAACTCAATCAGATATCTTTATAACAGTAGAACGGGAGATCACAAAGATTAGCTTAATCGATATCCTCAGTAGCGTGATTTGGAGAAGAAGAATTTCAGCGCTCTGTTATTGACGCTGTTTCAGTAAAAATTGTATCTGCTTTAACCTAAAAGGACCATGGAGTGTTTCTATCGATTACCACTAGAACAGTCAGACTTGCTAAGGTATTATTCATTTTATTTAGTTCTTATTATTATGTAAGAGACATTCCATAAAAACAAGTATGGAATTTTACAAGCAACATATGCCACCTTAATGGTTATCATTTTAAAACTTCAATAAAGCGGATATATAAATCTCATTTGTAGAATTGTATTGTATATGTTACAGTAAACGCGTTAATTAAGCAGAAGTATGAATTTCCTGATAAATGTATACATATACTACTACAATCAGTAAATGCGTTTACATAGAATAAGTTTTAAACTTTTCCTAGCAGAAGTATACATTTGCAACCCTGATATATTAAAAGAATAAACAAATACAGATTCATCGTATAAATGAATACTTCAATTAGTAAATGTGCATTGCCATTGAAGAGTAAAATTTGTTTTTCTATCAAATAACTAGTTAAAATATTAAACGTAGAAAATAAATAAAATCATTTCCATCAGTGGTTAGGTGGTTGGTTAGGTTTTGATCAGGTAGGTTAGATTAAAGCCTAATAATCGTAGAAACTATAATAAATAATAACTCAACCATTGACCGAGGGATTTTGTTTTAATTAATACACTTCATACATTAACTAAAATAATTATTCCATAGTAGGGCGGGTGTTACACATTAACAGTATCAATTATAATAGATTTATAGTCTTAAGCGGTACAATACTTTTACTAAAGTGTAATAGTGAATATATGCATTAACTAGTATATGAATACAATTACTAGGAATAGTATACATTTATAGTTCTATTTAATACTTATGAGTAGGGGGCGGAATATATGCAAAGTGCATATATATGCATTTTTTGCATATTTTGTAAATTTTATAATGAAATGCATATTTTTCACAAAT
>JAHWXV010519091.1:0-20163 GCA_024586415.1 Phrixothrix hirtus | reverse complement strand
AAAATTCTAGAACCATCTAGAATGTTTTCTTTATAATAAAATAGGTGATGTAATGGCAATGACTCATTGCGGTAACCGATACCTGTCAATTAGTTAGGTCAGCATTACAAATTATTATCATTATTGGGAATAATATTCTCGAATATTTTGTTTCTATTGTTTCTAGAATTTATCGTTCCTATATAAACAGCAGATTAAATTCCCTTGGTTTTGGTTTTTATTAGAATCTTGCACTGTTCATTACTGATATAAATATAAATATACATAAATAAATCTATATGTTTGCTGTTAGTGGATTGTGAAATAAATAATTAAATAAATTAGTGTACCTAGTTACTTGTAATTTTAGTGAAAATAAATAAACATTGTAAAATAGTTAACTAGTTTCGTTACATTATTTTACTTTGATCTCTATGTTTCGTTTTATTTCCCTTATTGCTTACATAATTGTACTAATACAATAAAAAATAGGGTATGATACAAGTGTATAAGTGCCTTTAAATTAATTCTTGCGTTAAAGGCACTCTGCTTCCAGTCGTGCCCTTAAACTCGTTTCGCATGTTTTAAAGGCTGACGTACACTTGTATCATAATATACTATTTGGACTCCCCTGGAATCATTTTTGGAAAGTTAAAATAGCTTAATCACGGAAATGGGTGCACTTTAAAGCTACTTTACAAATTCAAAAATATAATACAGAAGCACGTTCAAAATAATTGGGTAAGCAATAAAATATTAGACAGGGTGTTCTGGATACATCTTCGTATGCGCAATAAATATGCTTATAAACCATGCACCCAGATTGCATAGTTTTCGAAATAATTGCAATTAAAGTTTCTAGCCGGTCCCAGCTTTTTGATTTGGTCTACTGTATTAAACTAGAATGAAGCCGAATGATTATTCGGGTTCAGAATGACGTAAATCATTTCAGAGTACCATTAGCGCATGTTCGCGGCTTTTTATCAAATACCTGCAAATTTAAAGCGTTGAGTACTATTTAAAATGTCTAATAATTTGTAGTAATTTGTTATTGACCAAGTTTATAATTTCTTTAAAATAAAAACAAGTTATTTTTAATACAGCTGTACTCGTATTACTGCATATGAAAGCATTTTTTAAATAGCTTTCACTTTTAAAAATATTCTACATTCTATAAGCCACTTTAACAAATAGTTAAATTGTTTTTAATAAATATAGTATTGAATTTAATCTTAATAGTAAATAAAATTCATGAAAATTTGACGTAATTAGATCTTATTTAAATTTTACATATTTAACATACTAATGATTTATAAATATTTATAATTAGGAAGTGATAGTTTTTAGAAAAACCAAGTTTAAGCTATTTAACCCGGCGTTAGTCGCAAGTGTATGTCAGATACATAATAACAATTTATAGCTATATCATGCGATCATTTAAATTGCAGTTCCCAGTGGGTTATGAAAAAATCATGTCTTAGCTAAATCTATTCTTAGTAATAATTCTCGGTTAAATTGACAGTTTGAGTTTGTATGATAAAGTTTAAAAAGACGCTGTAATATTTAAAATGGTCATACTCAAATTATCTTTAGAATAAAGATAAGAGAAGACAAATTAGCTGTAGAAATGGCCAAAGAAGGCCTTCCTCAAGGTTCGCTACATTCCCCCACGCTCTTTAATATCTTTGTCTTATACATTCCCAAATTTGAAGATATTAAAGGAACTCACGTATATCAATTTGCAGATGGTACAGCTATCTTTTCTAACAACCTGAGAGTATCCTATGCTAGAGCACCACTAATTAAAGCTGAAAAAGTCTCCAAATTTACTATAAAGATTGAAAAATTAAACTAAATTCGCAAAGAACAGAAGTAATCCGGTTCACAGAAAGAAGGGGCAGATCTATATTTTTAGGAAAACAGAAAATCAAAAAAATTGGAGGCTAACTGGAAATCATACTAGATACAAATCTAAATTTTCAGTAACACACAAAAAGAAGAGCGAACATAGTTAAGAAATCTATTTTTAAACTGTATGACGTATTCGGTCCCAAAAGTAAGTTAAAACTTCCAGTTAAATATAGAATCATGAAATCTGTATTGTTTCCGGCACTAACTTATGACGAAGAACTTTGGACTTTAGGTTCTCCAAGATCTAAACAAACGATTATTACAGCCCAAAACAAATTGTTACGCCTAATTTCTAATGAACCATTCTTGAGAAATAAAGACATTAGAAAAACATAAAGGCAATAGATCTTATTCTCCAAGCCGAGACACGAAGAACAAATGTGGTCGAACGTCTTGCGAATCATCCATCTCAAACTATCAAAGATTTGGTAAAAGATATAACGGCCTAAGGGCCTAAGTAGAATTAAATCACTAAGACTGGAAAAATAATTTTTGCAAATACATTACTTTTTCACAACAAAAAAGGAATACCACAAAGCACCCATGTATAACTTACTATAAATTAAATAAGAATCAAGCCATAAGTAAAAAGAAAAGGTTGTGCATAAATTTCATGATTCCAGTTGTGATAGTTTCAAAGAATCTGTATGTTGTGTATCTTGCAGATACCTTGCGACTGTTTTTGTAACACTTTCGTAGAAAAAGATATACCTGATATTTTTAATATTTTGCAAATATGGAAATTCGAAAGATGATTTTGATCGTACTAATACAAGATATGTTAAATTATTACAAAAAATGCTTAGAAATGAAGCTAGTAAGTATGAAATTACAGACAATGTAATTTTATCAGATGAAGAAGTTTAGTGTGAACAAATGGAAAATGACGATGGAGATATTGTTAGCAGTGATGTCCCATAAAAATGACGAAAACGTAATAAAATATTGAGAGGGAACTGCACTCCATTTTATTAGTAAAGATGGTAAAACGAAGTGGCGGAAATACTCGTTTCCTAAGAATGTTTGAACGCGATAGCTGAATTTAGTTACAAAGTTGCCCGGTGTTATTGGTGCGGCAAAGAAAGCAATAGCCGAGTTTGATTCCTGGATATGTTTTATTAATAATAGCATTCTTGAACTTTTTGCCCAATATATTATATCAATTAAGAATGAGTTTTGTAAAGAACGCGACGCAAAAACAACGGACATAGTAGAAATAAAATCTTTTATTGGTTTGCTATATTTTGGTGGGATTTACAGAAACAATTGTCAAAACTTACATGACTTGTGGGCTCCGATGGAACAGGCGTGGAAATTTTTCGTCTTGTTATGTGCGAGTATCGTTTTAGACTTTTAATAAGATGTCTCAGATTTGCTGATAAAGAAACAACGTTACAAAAAAAATTGTAGATAAGTTAGAGACTATGAGACAAGTATTTTCAATGTTTGTTGATAATTGTCATCAAAATTATTCTTTAGAAGTCAATGTAACCATTGACGGAAAATTGGAGGCGTTTCGTGGATGATGTCACTTTAGGCAATATATTCTATCAAAGCCTAATAAATATGAAATAAAGATTTTTGCAATGGTTGACGCAAATCTGCTGTATTCGAGTAATCTGGAAATATACGCGGGTCAACAACCTGAGGGACTGTTTCGTCAAAATATTCGACCAACAGATGTAGTAATGAGACTAACCGTAGGTATTTATACTACAGGCTGTAACATTATTGCCGACAATTGGTTTACTACACTAGAGTTGATCAAAAAACTAAAGGAGGAAAAGTTGTCATTTGTAGGAGGAATTAGAAAAAACCGCCCAGAATTG
Source organism: Phrixothrix hirtus (assembly GCA_024586415.1). Taxonomy (NCBI): domain Eukaryota; kingdom Metazoa; phylum Arthropoda; class Insecta; order Coleoptera; family Phengodidae; genus Phrixothrix; species Phrixothrix hirtus. The sequence goes on along the minus strand of JAHWXV010519091.1, from coordinate 16,444 downwards.
CCTATTCGTCTTGTTTCCTTGAGGGATCGCTCACAGTACTCCAGTATGTTTAGTTTTAATGAAAATTGCACAATTGCATCCTATGTACCAAAAACAGGAAAAAATGTAGTCTTGCTTTCAAGCATGCATTATGATGATGATTTAGATACTTCAACGGGAGAAAGGGCAAAATTTAAAATCATAATTTATTATAATGACAATAAATTCGAGTTTATTTAGTTGACGATATGTCAGCAACGTACAACTACGCAAGAAATGCCAATGGCTATCTTTTACACCATGTTGAATATTGCTGCATTAAATGCCAAGATTGTATAAGTAGGTAATCAACATGGGATAAAGAACAAATGTTTTTTAATAAAATCGATTATAGATTTTGTGTTCAAGAAACTTCCGCGTAGAAAAGAAAATCTATGAAGATCGTCTAGGAATATCCAGGATAAACTAGAACATCTTACAAAAACCAACGAAAATAAGCACGACACAAAGCAAAATGGTACTTCTAGAAGGAAGCGATTTACCAACTGCTACAAATTAACAAAGAGGACGCACTTAAGGAATTATCAGTGCAAAAAGTGCTATGAATACTCGTGCTTGGATCACGCAAACGCAGTTTGTGGAGAATGTTTTGATGGATCAAGTAGTGAATAAATTTTATATTTATCTTATCAATCTGCTTTGTTCTTATTCAATTCAGTTTGGTTTAGGTTTAGGCTTACATTTTTTTAATCCTTTTGGGTTGATTTCGGTTGGCTCAGTTGAGCTTTAGGTTAATTTTTTTAATATTTTATTTTTTAGTTATGAATTAGGCTGATGTCTAAATTTCATACTTGTGCTTCAGTTAGTACTATTTCAATTTTCTAGCGTGTTAAAGTTACATTCTTTAATGCTATATATATTTATATTTATAATATTCTTACATTTGTTATTGCATACATTTATACGAGGTGCGACAATTAAATGATGAGACTAATGTGAAGAAAATATCACTTATATTTTTAGTCATCTTTAGTGTAATCTCCTTCAAATTAGATGCCTTCTGCTTACAAACACTTACTCCAGCGCTTTTTCCACTGCTGGTAACATTTCTGGAATTCTTCTTTTGGAATGTCCTCTAAGACCCTCGTCATAGCTTTATGGACATCTTCTATTGCTTGAAACTGGTGTCCCTTGACCACCATTTTGACTTTTGGAAATAGAAAAAAGTCTCACGGGGCGATATCGGATGAATAAAGTGGCTGTGGTAGTATTTAAATGCGTTTTGAGATTAAAAATTTCTGCACAGATAGTGGAGTAAGGGATGGCGCTTTATCGTGGTGAAGAATCCATATATCAGCAATGGTTGCAATGACACGGAGAGTTCGTTTTCGAAGGCTTTCTACAATTTCTTTATAGAAATATTGATTAATTGTTTGGCCAGGAGGCACCCACTCTTTATGAACAATGCCCTTAGAATCAAAGAAGCACACAAACATGCATTTCACTTTTGATTTTGACATGCGAGCTTTTTTTGGCCTGGATGTTCCTTTTGAACACCATTGCGAACTTTGGCGTTTTGTTCCTGGATCTTACTGGTAGAAGCAACTTTCATCACCAGTGGATAACACGGATCAATAAATCTGGATTAATTTCCACTTGCTCTAACAAATCGACTGCCACATTTTTCCGTGTTTCTCGCTGTTGGCTTGTGAGATTTTTGGGGACCATCTTTGCACACATTTTCCTCATACCCAGATTTTGAGTTAGTATTTGACAAACAGTTTCCCTATTGATGTTGTGTTCTTGTGCCATCATTTTAACGGCTAATCTTCGATGAGATCGCACGATTTCACGCACTCTATCCATGTTGACATCAATCTGTGAGGTTGATGGTCGTCCCCTGCTGTTTTTATCTTCAACATTCGTTCTACCTTCACAAAACATTTTATGCCAACGAAAAACTTGAGCTCTTGACATAACCTCATTTCCAAACGCCTTCTAAAGCTTATCGTAAGTTGTCGTCGTATTCTCACCCAATTTAACCCAAAAAGAAATATTTCGCGATTGCATGCATTTCTGTAACAAGAGACAAAACACGTGTTCACTTATTACAGCACAACTCACAACTGAGTGACCGGACCAATGTGCCGCTTGGACTAGAAGTAGCTAAGAGATCAAGGTTAAAGATGTATCTCGCGCAAGCTATAGTGTTACCGCATCTTGCAAAAAAATCAGTCTCATTACTTAATTTCCATACCTCGTCTTTATAAAGTTTTAATATGTTTTGTATCCGTTTTGAAATCCCAAAATGTCATTTTATACGTTCAAAGATGTTTGCAAGTTTGTTAAGGATAGTTGTTTATTTTAATCAATAGTGTTAAAACTTTCAGTACTTTTTAAAATATATTAAATAAAGTATGTACCATAACACTAAACACCTTTATAATTCAATAATAAACAGCGTTAATGTTTAAACACCACAATATGGATTTAGAGATATACGCAATCTATTTCTCAGATACATTGCGACTGACGATGTTTAAAAACCGAATACGGCTAACACCAGGTTAAATGAATACGTTCTATTACTTTTTATTACAACAGATGGAGATATTGGCTGGAAAGAGTTCTTTAATGTGTTACCGCTTAGACAGTAGTACTCATTATTTCGCCCCTGGCAATACATTTAAAGGTCACTTAAGATTATTTCACTTTATTATGTCACGTTTTATTTACCATTTCTTATTTAAGACGCTGTACAGTGAATTTGCTTCAGCTCTGTACATAACAGTTCGACGTTTAGCAAAGATTATTCTATGTGGACGACAAATTTGCCTGCAGGGAATTCGGGCATTGGCATTTTGTGCACGTGTTTCAATTTTCTTGCATTTGAAATATCTTCATTGAAATGAAGTGGACTTATGATTAATTAATGGAGAAGAATTAGTTATCTTTAGCCTAGGCCTGCATTTAGTTTAAGTAATGTGAATCGATGTTTGTGTTTTCTTAACGCAACTAGAAGCCTTACAAGGTATTTGATCAAGGAAGCTGTATTTTCAGTAAATGATTCTTTGTTTCCGTTTTCATCTATAGTTTTATATTCCTTTATGATTACATACAAGCTTAAAATGCAAAAAAGCATCCATAAGGAATGTACTTGAGTAGACTACCGCTAGATGGAATTATAAGGGCCTAGCGCCAAACTTTACATTCAACTTTGATCATTAGTTCTCCGAAAAAGGTTCTGGTAGTCTTCAGAGTATTTAAGTACACCCTTAATAATTTACCTTTTGAAATCCGAGTTAAATGTGCAGGTAGCTTGAAAAATAAATAAAATTTCTCCGATAATTTTAGGTAAGAATTCCTTGCTAACAGCAAATCTTTCTTCCTAATATAAAGGTTTACACTTAATTTATTTTTGGTTTTAAATTCAATTAATACACTTTGTTCGCCAGCTAAAATATAAATGTAAACAAACAATGAACAAAGAGTAATGTATTTAGCGATTCATAAGAAATAACTTATAGTGCATGTCATTTTATGCAACAAAAGGTTTTAAATATTGCATGTGCATATTTTGCTTATTTCAGTTATATCTTTGATGACAACTTTAATCCTTTGTGGGAAACACGGTATGATGGGTAATTTTAGAACAATTTTCAACTGAATTGATCTAGATAAATAATATTCAATAACTCCGATGTACAGCTTTAGCTAATGTTTAATTTTTTTAACATAATTTCAAAACTTCGCGATTGAACTACAATTTGAATATTAAACTATGCGTCTACAGGTGATTTCAAAGTCGTGATAATTGTTTTGAAACTCCTATAATAAATTCTGTTATATTGTTTACCAAATTTTTTGTATGAATTAACCTATTTTCAGGGACTCCCCCACTGAATTTTATAACTTCTGAATCCTACTGAGCTACCAAATTTACTGTTAGAAATATAACATTATATTTGTAAACAAATAAAGTGTATTTATATATTAATCACGTTTTGTAGAAAAGCATTAACATACAGGCCTGTATTGATGATCGATTTTTACACTTAAATTTACAAACATTTTTCGTTCGTGGCTTAAAATTTTTTAAATGGCGATGTTAAATAATGCGTTTTGTATCTTGGACCCCCTGTATTCTAGTCGTTTAAGGAATAAGCAAGTGTAAAATATAATCAAATGAGCTGGTAACTAAATGCATGTATTTTGATCCAATCATCGTTATTCATCTTTGTTATCCACCTATGGGATAACATGTATTATTGGTAATTATAACAAAATGTCCACAACGAATGAGCACGTACATTTTTCGTTTATATCAATCAAGCATTAGCATATGTTGGGTTGGGTGATATAATTCCTTGATATGCATGATTTCTATTCCCGTAATTAAATCAAATAAAACTAGTATGATTAATAATTGATTAATTGCTATTATAAACTCGGTAATTCATTTATAACGACTGCAAATACATATTACGTCATTTTGTTACAAGAGCTGGATTGCAATATTTTGGCCTTCTTGACGGTTGAGGGTAACCGTGCTAATTTAAAAGGAAAAATTATTATTGTTTTCTTTAAAGTACATAATTTGTGAATTGTTTAAATGTAACTACAAATAAAGTCTCCCACATTTCGTTAAACAACCCACTATCAATATCGGATGAATACACTTTCAGTTTACTATCTAAGAAGGCACCTGTGCGCGTTCGTTAATTTAATCCTTATACAGGAGGTAAAACCTGTTCTGTAACCATTGACTTAAATATGATTACCTTAGAGTTCCAACAAGTATGTACATACTTTTGTTTTAATTATGATAAAAGATTTTCGCAGCAATTTATGGTAAACGCTAATGCTAGAATTGCGTGCTTGTGCTGGTTTGTTATTATTATCGATATTTCTATGAATGTTATTACAAATCATGTGGATACTGTGGGAACATTATAGTTAAACATGTGCAATAATATAATTCAGAATAATTAAGGGTGTGGTTACTAATGTAGGTGGCCGTAAAACCGACAGAAAAACTAGTTACTTGAGGAAATTTAACTGCATTCTGCAATTAATGTAGTCATTTTGTATTGTTATTATAGGACAAAAACTCAATGGTTATGAAAAAGAAATGTTAATAATAGATCTTGCTCCGCTATGCAATTGGCTTTATGTAATAATGAAATTCTTAGATTTACGGATAAAGATTGTTTAATGTGAAATTTTGTTGCTCCATTTAGATAAAATCAAATTTAACTTTTAGGTGTAATTTAAAGACGACTGATTTGAAAGATGCCGTTGAAGTTAATTCTAACAATTTAGGCAATTTTGATAGATTATAAAATATAGGAATATTTTAAATTTATCTGAATAATACTTGTAAAAACATTTAAGGTGGTCTAAATGATAAGCCATATAATTTACTTTCTGTCAAAAACATTTTTATTATACTTTGATATATTATGATAATAGTGCCCTAAAACTGTTTCTTGATGCCACTCGCATTCACATAATAGCTTCGTTCTAGATTATAATAAATTTCAAGGCGTATACATAAAATGTTTTTGAAGTAATAGATACTTCACCTTACTAATATTAGATAAACTGCACTGAAGGAGGAGATCTAAAGTTAGAGTGTAAATATTTAGAAAATTTGTAAGTAGATTCGAATAATAATCAACAAACATAATTACAGGGCGTAAGTAAAATAAAGTTAAATCAAGAATATGTCAAATTGTCAAATGCATTTTTAGTATTTTGATCAGAGTAATTAAGTTTAAAATGAAGCAGACAAGAACCAACACCTTCACAAATTAAATAGAATTACCATATAAACGAGTCATTTATCATTTTTAGGGGGCAGTTTTTCAACTACAAGTATAGGAATTAGAATTAATATTTCGAGAATATATTTCGTAAAGTGAGAAATACTTATTACAACAATTTTGTTTGATGTTTCAACACAACTGAAGAACAGGTCCAACACAACTGAAGAACAGGTCCAACACAACTGAAGAACAGGTCCTTAATGGAAAACTATTTTTGTTAATTAGTTAACAAATGCCAGCCTTTTTAACGGGCAAGATGTGTTTTTAGAAGAAAATTTAAAAACAACAGTTTTAGAATAAATCACTAACTCCTTTGCATGGCGTAATTTCAACACACACGTACTTATTCACACGTGATTATATCTTTAACGACGGAATAGTCTTCCTCCTTGTGTATTCTTCTTCTATTTGTATTAAGTAAAAACCTGATATTAGACTTTGTCATGTCCATTTTAACTTTAATTAGAAGTCAGTAACGTTAGTTACTTTCTTATACACTTACACCGAAAACTCCAAAATTAATTTGTAAGCATAAATGATACATCTCTTTACAATTTCGTATACACATGCGCCAAGACTTATAATTAAATTTTAAGTTAATTTAGGACAAAATTAATTTGTAGATTTAAATAAAAAGTAATTACATGTATAAACAATGCACACAATCCGTCAAAATATTATTCTATATTTATTTGGGAACGATAATAGCAACAGCTACTCATATAATTAACTGGACAGGTGAAACATTGCTTAACTCCGCAGATTTTCCTACACAACACGGTTAATTAAATTTTCCTACGGAAACAGATTAGTTTACATGAAAGAAAAACCAGGGCGTAAAATATGCCGCAAGGTTAAAACAAATTTACAGCCGTTTTTGAGAAAATCGCAAAAATCCTAAGAATCGCAAGAATAAAGTGGCACTTCCGGTTATCCAATTCTAACAAACTCGTTATTAGAACGTACTAGTATGGCAGTAAAGAAATATAAAATTTCACTTTCCTAAGATATTTAGTTTTCGAGCTACATTGCCCACACCCGTACACACATACGAACTATGATCAAAATCTACCCAGTTTGGATTTATTAAAAGACAACTACAACACTTGTAGATATATAATTTAATCGCCTTCGAAGTAGTTTCACTTCGAAACTATGCATTTAAACCAGCGCTGTTTCTACTGCACGAAGAAAGTTTTGAAGTTATCTCCCAAAATAGCGAACAGCTGCCTCGTCGCATTCTATTGTATCTGCATTATCATGGTGGATCTTCCATTCACCACTCTCATACAATGTTGATCTTTCGCGACATACTGAGCCGCTCAAACGGCGTAAGGTTTGACAATATTCTTTATTCATTGTTTGACCTGGTGGAGCGTATTAGTGGTGTACAATTACCTTATCATCGATATACACGATCTGCATCGTCTTGTCTGGATGAGTTTGGGGTTTACCACCGTGAAGACTAAGCCTTAGTACTCATCACCAGTAAAGAGAACTTTTAAAAAGATTTCATCGTTTTCGACGCACCCCATCAGGTCACGAGCAGCTGAAGCACTGGCCCGTTTCTGGTCATCGGCGATCAATTTTGGAACAAATATGACTGAGAAGCGTCTGATACCTAAATCTTCGGTCAGAATGAAAATTAATACCGAAGTATGCAGCTAACTCATGAATAGTAATTCAGCGTTTTTCTAACACAGCTGCGCATGCCCTTTCTAGATTTTGTTCACTTTTGATGATTGCGGACCTCATAGAACGCGCATCACTCTTAGCACTCCCTTGGATAGCCTTAAAATGTTTATACCACCGATAAACTTGGGTACGGCTCATGCATCCCTCCTCATATACAGTCTGTAACTTTAAGTACGTACCTTAGCATGTTTCATTAAGTTTTTGACAAAATATGATACAAATTCGTTTACCACATTTTTTGGAAATGACAAATGCGTTAAATAATGACGCAGACGTAACAATGAAGCGCTGATATAAACAAATTCGAATAGTTAGGTTGGCGTGATACGCAGTACAAGCGCAGTGTATTGCAAGGTGAACATGTGTGAAGCTACTACTAACTATGGTGCTCGACTCTAGACTTAAGCTACCAATCCGGATAGATTTTGATCATACCTCGTACACACATACCCACAGAGACCAATTACAAAAACAAGTTTTTCGGACTCAAGGGAGCTGAAAACATGTATTTCCGCTAAAAACTAGACATCGAAAATTTTGATCGTAAAACATTATACTACGCGGGTGAATCAAATATAAACGGTAATTTTGCTGGTGACAGTAGCAAGCACGTCTGGGTCGTGTATAACTGTGAACGATTGCTCTTTGGTTTATTAGGAGTGGTGGAACAGCTTAGTTAGTAGCAGCGCTCTGTTCTGTCGTCAGTATAGCCATGACCGAGCAATATCTACATCCGTCTGTTGCGCAACGCACAGTCATAAAATTTTTAACCAATGAAGGTGTCAAACCTTCTGAAATTTTTACTCGTTTGCAGGCACAGTTTGGTGACACTACACTGTCTTAGAATCGAATGTATACGTGGACAAGAGAATTTAGGGGTGGGCAATAACGTGTCGAAAACGAAAGTTACCGTCGACGCCCACGGCCAAGTCTTACAGATGGAAACGTCAGTACCTTTCAAGAGCATATTGAAGGTAATCGTCCGTTAACTGTTCGAAAAATCTAGTCAGTAATTGGTGTCAGCTATGGAAGTGTTCAATTCGCAATCACAGACCATCTTGGTTTTAGAAAAGTGAGTGCTCGATGGGTTCCGAGGTTCTTGACCAGAGATCAAAACAAGTCAGGACGGAGATCACTAGGAGACTTCTAAATCGATTTCAACAAGAAGATGAGGAGTTTCTGAGGCGCATCGTCACATGTGATGAGACATGGGTCCATCACTACACTCCCGAATCGAAAATGGCGAGTAAGGAGTGGCGAAGGAAGGATAAAGGCTGTCCAGTGAAAGCCAAAACTCATCTATCAGCCGGAAATGTTCTTACAATTTTTTTTGACTCACGTGGAGTTTTACTCATTGATTTTCTTCACGATCAACGAATAGTTTATGCGGCCAGTTGCTACAGTCGGCAAAAACTGCCTACCAAAACAAAAGACGAGGTACGCCCATTAGAGATGTCATCCTTCTCCATGACAACGCTAGGCCTCACACCGAGTAGTTGACAAGAGATAAATTGGAACAAATAGGCTGGGAAACTCACGAACATCCTCCTTATAGTCCAGACTTGTGCCCTTGTGACTACTTTTGTTCGCGCCCCTGAAAGAATAACTTGGAGGACAACGTTTTAAAAGCAGTGAACAAATCGAGGAGCACGTGCGCAATTGGTTGACAACACGCCCTCGATCTTTTTATGGACAGGGAATATTCAAGCTTTGGAATCGGTGGCAGAAGTGTGTAGATAACGCAGGAGACTACATTGAGAAGTGTTGAAGGTATAGTTTGTGTATAATACTATTCAATAAATATATTTTAAAAATGACCGTTTATATTTGATTTACCCTCGTATATTTAAAATCTTGTTTCCTATTGCATTATTAGAATTCCATTTAATTTGTTTAGTAAATGATTCTTTTAGATTCTAATAATATTTTAGTTATTTGCTTCTTGAATAATAAGAGCTTAAATAAAGATAAATATCTTTAAACGTAGTAAAAAGGATACGTTATTTCAAATGAAAAGTCCATTTACTTAAAAGTTAAATTGTTTTAGAACATCACATCGCATCAGCTTGATCAACTTAATAAATAAGTTATATTAACTTGTCTATGACTCACACCAAAACCGCGTCCATAGAATTTTGTTTTGAAATTTAAACAGTGTTAGTGTCCGTGCCCATGTGCGCGTACGTGTGGGTGTGCATGTGCTTATACGTGTGCGTGTGTGCGTATCCGTGCGCGCATCTGCAGCCGCCACTGAGTCCGCGTCGGCGTGTGCATGTGTGTGTGTGTGTGCGTGTCTGTCTCTCTCTCTCTCTCTCTCTCTCTCTCTCTCTCTCTGAGTATGTGTCTGTGTGTGCGTGTATGCGTGTGGTCAATACAGGTCGAAAACAAAATGTCGAAGAATGAAGTTCAATATTTAACTTTATTATCATCTTGGCATGTCCGAATAAGAATTTTTGTCAAAATTGGATAACCGGAAGTGCCACTTTATTCTTGACATTTTTAGGTTTTTTTGCGATTTTATCGAAAACGGCTGCAACGATTTTTTCAATCATGCCAGGTTTCTTACAGCTCTAATGGTCTTTTGTACAGACTAATAGGTTTCTCTGAGAAAATTAGTTGCAGCGAGTTATCCAGGGAAAATCTCTGGAGTTAAGCAGATGTGTGACAGATGCCATTATCGCTCCCAAAATAAATATAATTTTACTTAAAATTAATTGTCTTAGTAAATGTATATAGGAATTTATAAATTGATGAATTATTTATGTTTAAATTAATTTTAAACCTTACATTGTAAGTGAATATGAAAGTAACTAACATCAATAACTTCAAATTAAATTTAAAGTAGGTAAGGGAATGTCATGTGCTACCTCGCACTGGATTTTGTCTCTATTCATGTTTTATGTATTGATTGTAAGGAAGTTTTTGTTCAGTAATAACAGCACACTGGCATACCAGAATTAAAAGCTTTTAAAGGATAATGTTCTACATTCATTAAATTCTTATTGTTCCAATTATATTAAAGTTATTATAAAACTTGCTTCTAGATGTTTGTTGTAGGAATAATAGAAAAATTATACAATTTATATATTAAAAGTCTGTAACACAACCTTCGTACAAAAGTGTACCCATAAATTTCTAAATATTTATAAAATTGCAGTATGTACTGCAATTTTCTTATCATTAAGAAACCGTGCCATATCTCATAAATAATTCTTAGCGTAAACGGCTTATGGGTAAATTATGCATTTATTTATCCATTAATATGTTGATATACAAATAACCTAGAGCTTAATAAACATAATATTAGACACGTTACTATATACATGATCACATTGTTTATTCAAGACAGCTTGTTAGAACCAATTTAACTTAAATTATTGAACACAGTAAATATTAAATATTACAGTCACGAATTAAATTTTATTCGATTTGTTTGTTTAAAAATGTCAATACCCATCAAAGAAGGATGAAAAACTCAGATTATCAACAGTAAAGGACTAAACCAAGATATTGGCTAAAATGGTAAAGCTATTCATTCTTAAGGAGACAAATGAATATTTTCAAAAGCTAAGCGCCAAACCTAGATTGTGAACAGTAAATAAATACTTTGCATAATTTGTACAAGATTATATCCCATAGTTGTTAAATAATTAAAATTCAGTATTGCAGATTTTATATCCTCTTAGGCCCAGAGTCGAAATGTTATGCACAATAACAAATATTTTGCCTTTTTTTATCGAATAGAGTGTAGTAGAACATTCCCATATTTTGCAAATAATAGATACTTTGTAAGGAAATTATAAGATGTGCAGGATACTATATTTGGGACAAATGTCAATAGTGAATTATGAAAATTCAAAAACGTAGCAACATGGGAATGAATACATAATACCAATTGAAAGAACTAATTTCATAAGATTATGAAACGAGTTTTTTATAATTTTTCTCTAATTTGCACATTTTAAGTTACAAATTTAAAAATTCTTTATATTTAAATGTATCGGTGATCTAAGGGATTTTATGTACAGTTTTTTGGGTGGCAATGTTACGTTTGACTTTTGTAAATAAACAATTTTTTGACATCTTTAAAAATTGTATGCATTTTACGCATTTTTTAAAGTATTTATGGAACTGAAAATAAATAATTTTATATTAATAGACATCAAATGTACATATATAAATACAACTAGTGGTGGTGTTATGCTATTTAATGTCAGTTTGACAGTATTAATTAATGTCAACCTCTGAAAATAAAATGTTGCCTGCATTTTGAGATAATATAACACTCAAATGTATGCTACAATGAGAATTTTATAGACGCTTATTAGAAAATAGTATTTTAAAACAAGTTTTATAAAACATGTTTTTATAACTTCAATTGAAGTTTAGAAAATGAGTCTCATAGAAGTGATTTAGAATTTAGAAGCAAACGCATTTTGTTAACATAAAATTGATTTAGGGACTATTGTGATAATTCCTAAAACTGAAGTTTTGACATTTAAATAAGAAAGCTTTGCCAACTTTCTATTTAATTTTGACGTTTAATAAGGCTAGTTACTAATATTATCAATTCCTCAAATCATTATATTATATATTAAAAAGAAAGCTATTATAAAATCCAAATGGGTTTTGTAATGTGCTCATTTCGATATGCTAACAGATCAACAGGATTTACATTCAGAACACTGGAATTGTGTTTTCGACGAACAGTTCTTATTACGATAATGCTTGTATATTATTCTTGTCGTCAATTGCATAAAAAGGAAGATGATTTTTGTTTGCTCTACGTGCCCCTTTAAGTAGCAAATTTACCGGATTTCTTCTTTTCGGTACTCCATTTTCTTCCTTAAACTGTTCACTGTTACTACGTTTTCTATCACTTTGATAAGCGCTTGCTTCACGAGCATGCAATTTAAATTCAAGAACGTCCATAATATCTAAATTTGGTTAAGACCGTGCCGAATCCAAGAATGTACTATTTCCGGATCCCAAAAACAGAAAAATGCCACATGAAATTTTTTATTGTCAGTATTAATTTGATAGCATGCGATTAGACGTTCTTGAAGATCGGCACCTCCCTTCGCAAAATTATATTTGACACTAGTAAAAAGCTAGGGAGCATTAATGTACTGTGACAGTTTAGTATTCGAGCTAGCAGCCATTCCTGCACATTTACTTCCGTTACAACAAAACAACATAATAACAGGTCTGTTATCATAATACTCAACTAAATGTAGTTGTCCGTCTGCTCTAACCCATTTACTAAATGATCCACGACCTTTCTTCAACTAGAGTTTATCAGCATATAATTTTTCTTTGGCTTCCGTTGAAATTCTGCTAGTAATAATGGGCCCAGTTCACTAAATTTTTCTTTGAATTAATACTCAAATAAAGTTAACACTGGTAAAATTTTAATCAAAATAAAGGTAATATTTCTCTTGGATGTTGTCTGCTAAACTTTCAATAACACCTCTTCCTAATCCTAATGGTATCATATCAAATACTGGTTCCTAGATAAATGAAGAAATCCAGAATTAAACGCTGTGGTGAAGCTCAGATAAAATTTTGGAGATCTTCAGGATTTGGTTTATTCTTGACGTACTGTTCTAATGCTGTTTATTCACAAAAAGGCACCATTTGCTCATCTATATACAGTTATTTAAATCGAAGAAGTGTATAGCATCGATTTTTGATCATTGTCTATTTATCTGGTTGCTGTTTTCGACTTCTAAACTGTTAGCCATGCGAGGAAAGCTGCGTAACTTGAAGAATCTATCACGTGGAGTTTGTGTAATTAATACTACTTGTAAACACTTCCCGTAATATATTCTAATAAGAGGTAATTTTAAATAACTAGCAAAGTACTAGCTAAAGTAGTCTGAGATGCTTGCAAGATAAGATCACAGAACAACTTAATTCTACTTCTGAAAAGTACAAACGGTTAACAGGTTCTCATATTATTCCTAATTAGTTAAAACACCCCTTATCAGAATATATTACGGGAAGTGTTTACAAGTGCCACTAGTAAAATAAACTCCACATGATAGATTTTTCAAGTTACACAGCTTTCTTCATATGGCTGTCGAAAATAGAACCCAGCAACGAAATAAATTGACAATGATCAAAAATCAATGGTATATACTTCTTTGAACTGAAGAACTGTGCATAGATGAGTACATTGTACCTTTTTGTGGAAAAACAACATTAATACAGTACATCAAGAATAAACCAAGCCCTAAAGATCTCAAAAATTTTATTTTAGCTTCACCACAAGGTTTAGTTCGTGATTTATTCATTTATGAAGGTGCCAGTAGTATACTTTGTTCAGATCTTCAATTACTGACAGCTTACTGAGCTAAGGCCCGGGTGACCGGGTTAACCCAGTCAGCGCCTTCAACACTCTATTCTCTACGACAATCCCCAGCACAGCGGATCGGACTAATGATGCTCAGAAACTGCGCAATCGCCAAGGTTTAATCTGGTTTACGGATGGGTCAAACTTGAGCAGCTTTGCTGCAGCAGGTATATTTAGCAAATCTCCCAAAATGGAAGTAACTATTCTATTAGGACACTGTGTCTTTGTGTTTCAGGCTAAAATGTGCACAATTTCGGCCTGCGCAGAAGAATGTATCAGTAGAAACTATCCTAACCTACACCTAAATATTTTCACCAATAGTAAAGGTGCCGTAAAGGCCCTATTGAATCCCACCACATCATCCAGATTGGTGTGGGGATGCTGGCAGAATGAATATGATGAAGCGTCGTTTCATCTATTATACGATTGCCTAGCTTTGGGCAATGTTTTTAAGTCTCAATTCCCTGAATCCAACGAAATCCTAAATGCTCCCCCATACAAGATTCTGAAGTTTCTGAAAATCTCAGTAGTTCAGAGATAATTCAACGGGCAGTTGGTACAATGCATTTAACAAGTCCGAGTGTCAGTTCATTAACCGAACCTGCCTTATAATAACAACTACTTTCCTACGATAGTGTGTTCCAAAATTCGTTTACGAAATATTGACCAAGATATCTATGGGGTGCCCAGTTTTCTCTTTCATCGCAATACAATTTTTTTTCCGTTGTCTGGAATACATCAGAATTGTGAAATATTCCCCTCTTCAATTTTAATTTACGTTTAGCTCTTGGTTTTTGTTGGCTCTACAATGGTGGTTTAAGTTTGCAAGCGAAATATTGCATTAAGGTCAGTTGAATCTGTAGATACGAGTTCCTGTGCTGACCATAATATTTGGTTTTCATCTTTTGGGATTACATCTTCCCGGATAGATAACACTTCTTCAACAATTTTGTTTTCATTGTTATCTGATAAATCTAATACGAAAACGTCATAAACATCACTTAAATCATAATATTCATTATCCGACTAAGTTTCTCGTTAAACTGGAAGGATTCCGTAATTAAGTTCTGGTTAATGTGGTGAACAGCATTTTCCTAAAGTAGAAGCAAAATTAACTGTTTGTTTACGTATTAATAAAGAAAATATATAAATATATCTGATTTGGTTTTAATTTTTGGAGAACCATTGAAAGGAATTTTAATAAATTACCAAGATTTTTGCTTATACCAAAGTAGTAAGAGCCATCTAATTTTGGGTTTAAATAAAATCGTAGGAAGAATTCATGGACAGGGTCGGGCTTGGCGAGTCCAAGTTTGATTTGCATTTATTTTAATAAAACTATCTTCATTTTTACGAAACATTTAAATCACAAATGAAACAAGCAGTATTATTTAATCAAATATTTTAGTCTATTTAAATTTATTATTTGGCTGTTTGTTTTAATTGTGGTCATTGATATCAGCCATATAACTAACAACATTATTTATTTGAATTTCAACTTGGAAATTCTTAAATTGAGTTTAATTTTTAAAATTAATTATCATATTAGTTAATTCACATTCAAAAGTCAAATAGAAATTTCCAGAAATTTATTTAATTTATAAAGGTGGAGACACGCATTACCTTGACGACCCCGGACTGAAGCACGACTATCATACTGCCGTGCCTCGGTCCGGTGATCTAGTAACACTTATTCAGAACTCGCCCGTGTCTTGGCCTTTCACAATCACAAACAAACTTTTGTTAGTTGACTCCATTAAACAATATAATGTACTATTAGGGATTTAGTTTGGTCAAAACCTAAAAATTGATATTGAATTCCCTTTTGCCTGTAATATTGTTGCAATTTTTTTTCATACTTTTTCTTTGTGCTTTGCATTTCTGTACTTTTTGCAATCACCTTGTACCCAGAAAATCTCTCAACTGCGATACAACTCGTCTAAAAGTAAATAGATTTATTCACGCACGGCTCTGACACGATCTGGAGACGGCGCACGGCTACGTCACGGGTACGTGTAAACCATCGCATCTATTTAATTGCGAAATTCTTCAACCGAGTTATGACCGTCATTCTACTGTAAACCACAACAAAGTACAAACAGACAACATCCCCGCTACCTTTTATAGAAACGCTCTTCATCATCTACTTCCTATGCTCAAGTACGGTAGCAGACGAACTTATTATGGCATATAAGCCAGTTCCGCTGCTCCGAAATATTCACCAAGAATTAGGTACATAAACAAATAAAAATAATAAACATATTGTACAACTACTGATATAATAACGTGATCAAATGTTCAGCACAATAAAGTGAATGTTCCATAATATAGACTAATAAATAAACAGCACTGTTATTGACATAATCGTGAGTCTAAATGTTTGGTACAGTAAAGCAATTGTTTTAGAACATAGGATACTACACAAACTGTCTAGCTGCTCACAGAAGAATGAATAGAAGTATGATTACTATGCGTTTGACTTGAGCACGTCGTCTCTCTCTACTAATAATAAAATAAAATAAAGGCGATCGTAGGAAAACGTTCCCCAAGACCTACATATATATATATATATATATATATATATATA
>JAHWXV010519048.1:0-10037 GCA_024586415.1 Phrixothrix hirtus | reverse complement strand
TTACAATACAAAATGTCAAATTTTACGAATATGGCAATAACTTATTACACTAGCGACATCTAGTGGTCATTTGTAACAACATAAAAGGCATCCCTCGTATTATCTACATTCATGCAGACAAGTTTAGTGTTTAGCTCATAAGAGGCCAGTACTTTAGAAAGTAATGTTTATTTCTTTAGAATATGTAAAACTAGTATTAGTTCTTTGTACTAGTATTTATTTATTTAATTTTCAATTTTTAATATACTCAGTGACATAGAAATTGCAACACTTAGAAGGGGTTGGAATTTCCGCATGAAATTTGGTAGGAATATTCACCTATGTTATAGTAATAAATGATCAAAATTTGGGAGGTAAATCTTTATTAGTTAAACAAAAATTTTATAATAATTGTTAATAACGTGTGGTACGGCCTCTCTGATTTACACATTCATTTACACGCCGAGGCATTGATTGAATAAGGTAGTTTATCTCGTCTTGGGGTATTGCCTCCCATGCAAGTTCCACCTCATGTCTTAAGGCCTCCAAACTCAAAGGAGGGCGTTGCAAATTTCACAACCTTCTACCCATTATATAGAAAGGTCTAGAGGTCTTGGAGGCCAGAGCAAAAGATGAATCTGGGTCTGCTCAAAGAAGTTCAAGGAAAACCTTGCTACATGAGGACGTGCATTATCTTGCTGAAATAATGGATCTTCGAGCTCTTGTAAGTATGGCAGAAGATGTGTCCAATCACCTCCGCAATATACCGTTGTGATGTCATATTGCCTCAAATACACATTAAGGGAGACCTGCTGCTATTAGTAATCGCACCCCAAACCATAACACCCACAGTGCGGTGTACGTGCCTCTCAACTGTAAATCGAAGATTCCGTCGTTCACCTCGTCTTTTTTTGGCTTTCGTACGACCGTCGTGCATTCCTAAACAAAATCTAGATTCGTCATTAAAGACAACACAATTCCATTCAAGATTCCAATGAGATCGTTTATTGCACCATTGTAACCGTTGCTGACAATGTTCTGCAGTCAAAGGAAGCACACGTTATGTACGATATAATGTTAACCCAAAACTTTGAATTCGGCGATGAACTGTTCTAAGGGTTACAAGGCGACCTTCTTCACCAAACCCTTAGTCACCAACTGCCCGAATAGAGGAAAATCGTTCTCTAAATGCCAGTCGTCTTAAGCCTCGATCTTGACGCTCATTCGTTCTTCTTGAAGCCCCGGTTCCTCTTTTACGATGTTCCTGGCCATCTTCAATCCATGTACGACCCACTCGCATTACCGTAGACCGATTTTGATTTACACAGTTAGTAATTTCTCCAAATGAAAAACCAGCTTCGCGCAAACCAATAATTCGACCTCCGTCAAATTTGCTTAATTGGCGGTAATATCCTCGTTGCCATACTCTAGGCATATCAAACAAACAAAACACGTTAACAAAAAATAACAACCAAAATAATTTTAATTAACAATGAAAAAGAACAACAAATTGTACAAAAAACACAGACGGAAAAAGTTAGCAAAAAATTACAATTGTCAAATGTGACGCTATCACATTACCACTTGATCTCAAAAGTTTATCAATTATTACTTAATGTCAGTTCAACAGATCTACCAACTTTGATTAAGAAATTCCTACTCCCTCTTGGTGTTGCAATTTTTATGTCACTGATTATAAATTTTGTTCTACTTTATCTGTACTTATTTTTATACCTATATATAAAGTGTACCCAAGTAGACGTAGCTGTTTTTGTAAACGTTCTTATTTTTAATTTTTTGTAAATAGTCACTGTTTATAAAATCCCTTATTGCTTTGAAACTTTAAAAACATGTTAAAATTTCGGTAATTTGTACAGGATGAAATGCGATTTTTTAAGTGTTATAAAATATTCTAAAGAAATATATTTCTCATGTAATCGAGAGTCTAAATATCAATAAATTCTGTAGAACCTCATAATATTTCTCATATTTAGTGATGCATTTCAAAAAAGTACTTTAGTATTTATACTAAGTGACCTAGAAATCAATTACCAATTACAAAAAATCAAATTATTCTTCATGTTCACCATCAACTTCAGCACGATTTTCAAATTTTCCCGTTAATTCCATATAACCCATAAGATAATATTATTGAAGTTGCATCCGATTTTTCAGTTTTTTAACCAAATGATCGAAATTTGACATGCGTACTAAGTTTCAAGGTATGCAAAACTTTTTATAAAAAGGAACTCTTTTAGAAAAATTAAAAATAAGATCGTTAGCACGAGTAGCTACGTCCATTCGGATACACTATACAGGGTATCCAGAATATAAAGAGCATTACTTCAACAGGTATGCGCGACAAAATCGCTTATTAACATGTATCTAAATTGCATAGTTTTCAAAATATTTGCAATTAAAGTTTTCAGCCCGTCTCTGCTTTTTAACTTGGTCAGCAAGAAATGGCTGGCCGAGTGTACTTCAGCCAATGACCGAAGTCGAATGAACGTTCAACTTGGATGTGACGCATATGATTCAGAGCACTATTAATGAATCCTATCAGATGATTATTAAATACTCGCTGTTTAAAATAATAAGTTTGATTTCTTCTTTAATTGGGCAGGTTTATAATTTATATTATTGAAATTGGAAAAGTTTTTAAATAAGTTTCACCCTTAAAAATGTTCTACATTGCTTTAAACCGCTTTAAATATCGTTGCATTGTTAATATTTGCAATGAATTTTTTATGTATAATTTAAATTTTGTGAAAAGAATTAAAACTCTAAATAATAAATAAATTTCATACAAATTTTGACGAATTTGTGTGCAATAATAGGTACACTTTTATACAAATTAATGTGAACTAATGTGGGCAGGATTTACTAAAATTAAAACTTTCAATTTTGGATATTTAACAATTAAATTTTCAATAATATTTATAATTAATAAATGTTGTTTTTCGAAAAAATTGACTTAATAAATACGTTCTACTACTTTTATTAAAACATCTGGCGACTGACTCGAAAAAGTTCATTAATGGTAAATATAAAATGACACTTTGTAAACAAAAACAAAGTGGTATTTATGTTTTTAACTTTATTGCATACTAAAGCACATCACATGCCTGTATTCATGTTAGATTTTTACACGAAAATTTGCAAAAATTTTTTTTGAAGTATGTTAAAATTTTTTACAGATTTTTGATTCCTAAAGGTCCGTGTACACGTGTGTAAAATAATGTATGTTATATATCCGAAATCTTATACAAAGTGCACAATTTAACGGTTTCACAGTTCAAGTAATGAAATTAAAGCAAATTTCACAAAGAGAATCAACGTGTTTTCCTTTTCATGAAATTTGTTGAAAAATTTGATTTTTACACAAAGCAGATGCGTTTCATGAACTATACATCCTTTTCATGAAACAGAAGATTTCACGATACGTTTTGTCTTACTTCAATTAATTATTTCCAAACAGATGTTTTCAACGTGAGACATTTAAACTGTACTCGTATTTAAAGGAAGTTTTATATTTATATATCTTGAGAGTAACTTTTTGTAGAATATTTAATATGAAGTTTTGATTGCGCGTGTGTTTACATACAATCAAATCTTCCTATGTTAAAGTTACATAAACAATGAGTTACGGGCAATTCGAAAATTATAAATATCTCGAAAACGGTTAACTGCAGAAATATAAAACAAGTATATCTTTTTTGTTAAAAATAAAGCAAGGGAACCGCATTTGGTTATTAAAACTTTCATACGTGCATTGATAAAAAAGCTTTGCCTATTTTTATACCATCAAAAGTATAGTCTATAGCTCCCTCTAATTTTTAGAGCAAAATTAAATGCGGGTTTGTTTTTCTTATCACAAAAACCCCTGTATTTATATTTTTAAAACAATTTATCAACAATTCTTGAAAATATAAGGAAAATCCTTTTTCAAATTTTTATTTTGAAACCTTTTTTCTCCGTTAATATCCATTTTTGCATGAAGGTAAGTTGAGCTCAATTGTAATAGTTTTGTCAGAAATCCAAGTTTCTCTGTATCCAATAAATTTTGGGATACCCTGTATAAGATATTCGCATACGTCGCAGTTTTTTTACAATTTTTTCTTTTTTCATTGGTCCTTACTAACTGCACTTATATCACTAGTTTCTATTTATTTACAATCGCTTACTTCGCGTTTGTACGTCTTTTGTTCGAGATTTTGTCCAGAATCATGAAGTGACGTCGTGTCAGAAACACTTTAGAGTTTAATTCGAATATTTAACTGAGCAAATAAATATTTGGTATTTATTAGCAAGTGTTAAAAGTATAATATTTGCATTAAATTACTAAAGAATTTGCTTCACATGGAACTATGAATTCCCTTTGGTTTTAGTTAATGGCATAATTGGAAACATTATATTTTTTACAATTTTACCAATAAAATGTGATTGTAATACAATAATTCAATTTTTCCGTACACTCAGGTTACTCCTACATACACGTCATCAAACTATTTAGGCAATTTCGCGTCCATTAATTTATTGCATTATGAATCATATTCAGTTAACAAAATTTTTACGTGTAGGTGTACTAAAGCTAACTGAAAAGCATTATTTACGATTTCTTCTTGTACTATTAACAAGACAGTTTAAATACATATATACAGCCAGGCTTAAGTATTGATGGTATGCAACTCTAGTTAACTAAATAACTTCAGTCGTGGCGTGTGGTATTTTTAAAATTTATTAAAATATATTTAAGAAGTAAACACATTCAACCTATAAGATTATGTAAAGTTAAAATCAATATAAAGTCTATATTTTGTGCGATATTTTTCCAGAAACTGCTATTTATTATAAATTCTTCAGCCTCGGGATCTTTTCTTACGATACAAGTACACGTTTACAGTAATTGAGATAATAATTAAGTATTTTATGCTTGCATGCAAAGTACTCTATTTTTGTATGTTTATATGTATACTTTGTTTTTATTAAATAAAATAATTTAATGAAAATTATTTGCGATTTTGTAAACAAAAAGGCAAGCTTAATAATTCTTCGATTTTTTAAATTACCGTCAGTTAAAAAGCACAAGTTGATAATTTGACGAAGATATAAGCTGTAAAAAGGCTATTATAAAATAGACGTTTATGCAGTTAGGGCCTAAAATAATATTCTAACACTAAGAAGCTGAAAACATTTAGAGTAGTACCGTCAAATAGACAAAACGATTCCAAGTTAACTTATAAATTTAATAAAGATGTAACGTGCCCTTTATTTGAACTCTTAATTCAATCATTCACGTTCCAAACTAGAATTTTTGCGTCAAACTGTTCAAAATTTACTGTAATTTCATATAAATGTTTGATATCCTACACTTGGGCTAACGTTGTGGTTCTGCTTTCTTCTAATTTAGAAACATAATTACCACCGGCTTCAGGAGACTCTCCGGGTATAAATATTTCAAATTTCGTGATGTTAAGCACATTAGCTTGTTTAATATTTATGGGCTCCAGGTCTTTTGAGCCAAATAATAGAGAATAATATAATGAATACAAGCAAAGGTACTTCTCAGCTTTTTGTAGGGAGTACTATTTGCACAAATAAGAAACAACAAGTTGGTTAACAAATTTTCAATTAAGCATTCCTAATTACAAATAAGAGAAAAATAATAAAATAATGTGGTCTTACAATAGTTAAGTTGATTGTTGTACCAGGTAGCGGGTTACAATGACAGACAGTAGTCAGAAGTCCAATAATTTGAATTATTGTCGAGCAGCACGATTCTTATGAACATAATTAACAACAGTATCTAGTTGATAACACAATAATAAGTCAAAATAATCCACTTAAGATGTTTTAACGTAACGCAAATAACTTGGGCTTAAATAAACAAAACTTATTCGTACTTTTTAAATTAAATAACATTTAGGAATGCCAATTAACATTTACGGTAATACACAATTTACTAAAAAAATGATTCTATTAATTTTAAAATGTTATAAATAAAGGATAACATAACTGAATATAAGTTTATACAAACGAAAAATGAATGTTATTTAGGATGCATTTGTTCTTAAAGTAATACCTCTGTTTTCGCAGATGCCCTGTAGAGAATTGAACCCAAAACTATAATTATAATATAAGTGCAAATACGATTTAAAAAAATCGGTGTTGGTTCAAAACTAAATTTCCTTACATTCGAATAAATATCCGATCTATATCACATACAAAAATTAGTGTTATACAGTGCTCGCGTCTTTTATAAATAAATAAGTTGGCACCAGTTGGATAGTTGCCTAGTAACCACTGAGATTATTGCTTCGCTACACATATAAAAAATGTAATATTTTAAATCATTAAGATTACGAATGATATAAAAATGACTACAGTTGTGAAAAGGGATGTTTTTAAAAGTTGTAAAATATAATATATAATCCAAAATCATGAATTTAATCATGATCCTAAAAAGGGTTAATATTCTCAAAAAACTAAAAATCCGATTCATTAAGATTAAATCAAAATTTTATGAGTAATTCAAATACATAAATTTAATTGAGATCTAATAAAAGGTTACGGGGATGTTTCCTAAGACCTAAACATCTTCTGAAGTAGGCGAATCGATTTCGATTACATGTTATCCAAAATTATAAATTTCATAGAGATACAACAAAGGATTACGGAAAGATTTCCAAAAGCATAAAATTCCATTCAGTAGAGAGATGTTCCGCCCTTTTTTTAAGGATCTTCCCACGATATTACTAAACTTGATTTCTTAGTTCGAATAGAATCGCACAAACAGTATAGATGTTAAAGTTGTTGCTATACAATAAATTAGAATAACTAATACTCCCATGGGAGAAGTAACGCGCGTATCCTGTGCAAACATAGCCAGGACACCATCTCGGCGAGACCCTCTGCGTATCCAAATGATAACACACTGGAGATTACTCTTGTAACTTCTTATATATGAATATTAGCAACGAAAGTTTAAAAATGTATAACTATGAATGGATTTGAGGACAGGTAAATTTACCTCAATCGCGGCGAAACTTCGTACACGTTTTTCTGGTTCTTTTCAATTCAAATACTGACCGCGCAGGTATTTTATAAGTAACCGGTACGCGAAGCGACAGTTATTTTACATTCAACTTCATATTCTATGTTCTAGCCTACCTATTCGCTATTACTCTGAAACAGAGAAAATAACTTTTTAACTCTTACGGAAATGAATATAACAAAAACAAACTAAAAATTTTTATGTTCACCGAAATCACTAACACCTTTTGGTTTATCTAGAATCCCGCGCTGCTCGTTACAAAATTTTAAAGAGGTAAAGATTAACAGTGAAGTATCCAACAAAAAACCCGCGCAGCAATGAACTAATTTGTCACCTAAAATTTGAAGTCAATTAGCACTTAAATAAACAAATAACTCCGCTCAGCTATTAAAATACGTTGATGGCAATCTGATAGCGATGCATCGAAAACAATGTGTTCACAGACACACATCCTCACATTTTTGAATTTTTGGGGCTTGAAAGCGTGAAGATCTGTCAAATTTTGACTTCTTTCATTACATAATTTCCCTTTGACGTCGGGAATTAAAAAAATCAATAATTAGATGCTGTTAATGTAATTTTTAATTTCAAATATTTAAGCCATCAAATACAGGTTGTTAAAATTTTTAAATATGATAAAACAATGCTAAGTTTGATGTTAAATAAAGTTTATCAAATAGCTGCTTTTATGGATACAAGGTGATTTTAAAATCCACCGAAAAATTTTAAGACGATACTATAAATGCCTAATCACGTCTATTAACAAGAGAATCACAAAATAAAATAATTTGTTGGAAAAGATTGAAAATGTTGATTTTGAGAACTGCCGAAAAATGCGAGTACAAATTAATTATGTCTGGACATAATTCCATTTCTACTATGTATCGCAGAGTAAATAACATGTTCAATAATATCAAATTACTGTAGCTGTATTTGTTTATTTGTGTAAAACTAGGCTACCTCAATAAACACATTTAATTATGCTAAAGACAATATCCAAATTTTAATAAGTACTATAATTTTAATAATTTAATTTCGGGAACATTTTAATTTTTAAAATTTGTAAAAAATTGTAAACATTGGCACGATTTTGAATTACACTGAGTGTAGATCTTATCAACACAAATTCAAGCAATCGAACTACATTTGTTTCTTGTATTACATTTAAGAATTAAAGAATGTTTCTCTTAACCTTTCTCAACTTGCAACTAAAAATAAGATATTAGTCTTATGAAAAACTTACCTTCAATATTAATTAATCTATCCATTATTACACAAATACGATGTTAAACTTAAAACTAAATGTAATTACATTAATAAACACAAAACTGAAAATTATTACACTTCGGTAACGAAAAACATAAGCCACTATTATTCGAAAGCGTGTATGATAAAAGACGAAAATTCTGATAATTTAACATTGCATATAGTAAGATTATAGCTTTATGATATGATATGAAACAAATTGAAAGCAGAGTGAGATATAGAACCACTGGAAGCATAATCTAAAAATATTTTGAACTATACAAGGTGTTCAATTTGCCTGTGGCAGTAGCTCGCTCTATTTTTTTCAAATAGAACACCATGTATAATTTTACTTTTTCTTACTCGTCCTATGAATAACTATTTTAATCATAATTTCAACACTTTCTATTCTGTAGATATAAAAAACGTAAAATTCAACGATTTGCACAGGTAATTTAAAAAATGTATAGAACAAGCTATAATGTAGCTAGGGCATAGATTTTTCGGAAATTTATTGCATGAGTCCTACGAATATTTTATAAGTATAGATTTTGTTTATGCAATATACAGGATGTATAGAAATGAATTTCCGATAATGAAAACTTTGGCAAGCGTTTTCTTAGTTTTTTCATATGGAACACCCTTTATTTTTCCGTAATATTGTAGAGAATTTTAAGCTGTTGGATTTGACTCTAAAATTTCTAAGAAATTTTGAGATATTTCAGGAAAAATAAATAAAAAACGTTTTCTTAACTTTTAAGGTTTACTGAAAACAAAAACTTTTAACAAAACTCGAAAATTAGTAAGATAGTAAATTACATAGAACGTGTGAAAATTATGATTATAAATAGTCATTCGCAGCACAAGTATGAAAAATCAAAATTATCTAGGGTGTTCCATTTGAAAATAAAGTGGTATACTGCCATAAGCAAGTCGAACACCCCCTATAGTTCAAAACATTTTTAGATCATGGTTTCAGAAGTTCTATGTCTCACTCTGTTTTCAATTTGTTTCTATTTCATAATATAAAGCTATAATCCTACTAGAACGGAATCTTAGACCATCCTGTATACAGGATATCTGCGATATAGAAAGCATTATTTAACACACGTGTACCTAAGCCATTTGTGAACATAATCCTCTAGGAATTTTTAATCTAACGTAAAAAAATTCGTAAATTTTCGCGTAAAACTCTAGCATGGATACAGAACTGTAATATTCTTTACCATGAAACATACTTAAAAACATAAATGTAACTGTTTTTGTTGACAAAATATCATGTTACCTTTACTATTAGAGTACATTTTTGAGCCAAGGTCGCCAGCTTTTTTAATAAAACGTATTGGAACGTATTTCTTTAAATCATCTAAGTTTGCTTGTATGTGGTAAAACACTATCGCTTATTAATTATAATTATTTACTCATTAATTATTATAAATTATTTGATAAATATCTTAAATTGGCATAAGTTTTACTTACATTAATTTGTATAAACATAATTTTTATTGAATACAAATTACAAAAAATGTTAATGAAATTCATTTATCGTCTAGATGTTTAACTATTTTCACAAAATTTCAATTATAAACATGACAATCGAGTGTAAATATTAATATGAAGATATTTATCAAAAAAATTTAACGTCGTGTTAAAGCGGCTTTGTACAAGTGAAAGTTATTTAAAACAATATGTCCGTATTTAACAATACAATTGTATATATATATATATATATATATATATATATATATATATATATATT
>JAHWXV010519027.1:0-12697 GCA_024586415.1 Phrixothrix hirtus | reverse complement strand
TTCTTCATAGAAGGTTATAGCCCAATCTAATTTTTTTGATGCAACGCTGTTATATGCGTAAATAGCAACCCCGCCATGCTTATTAAGCGTTCTACCTGCCTCGGCGACCGGATTGTAATTAGAAAGCGGAATAAAACAATTTGAAGCGAGCCAAGTCTCAGTGATACCGCTGGTTTCAGTTTGAATATTAATATTTCAATAACCTACGCTTTTAAACGCAATGCTTTTTAAGTGGACACAGGAGCTCAACGTAGTTGCACAAGCATTAAAGAGGATCTCCACAGTGGATGCCCAAAAACTAACAACATTTGAATCGTTTAGAAAATTCATTGAAGCACCGAAAAATAGAAGAACGTGAATTTTCTGTGGCCCTATGCATCTCAACAGAACGCGTATTATACATTTTATATAAAGAACTAGACACAAAAACGCTTTGTGCAAGATGGGCGCCGCATTTGGTAACAATTTATCATAAACGCATTAGAATGCAAGTTTCTCAAGAGTGTTTGAATTGTATTAAGGAAAACAAATTTGATTTTGTGCGTTATTTTACAACTGTAGATGAAACATGGATTCGTCACTACACCTTAGAGACTAAAGAACCCTCAAAATAGTAGACCGAATCCGGTTGTACTGTACCAAAGAAGGCAAAGTCGGTTCCATCGGTAGGAAAGCTTATGTAACGAGAATGTAACGGAAAACTGTTTTAAAATAACAGCTTAAATTGCCTTTACAAGGAATTATTTATTAAATTTGTTTAGATAATACTGGGATTTTACAATTAAAAACGATTTAGATTTCTGCCAAATTTCAAATTACCACATTTAATTACATTTTCTTAGTATGATGCATAACTAATTATTTATGGCAGTTATTAATAAATATATTGTTCAAGATTACTATTAATAAGTTCCCTCAATTGTGTGAAAGGCCAATACTCTTATTCTGCAATTTATTATAATAAACAAATCGAATTATGCTTGCACAGCTGTAACTCGTAGCGCATGTTCTGCAAATTGATACCTACGTTAGTTATAATTTTATGAATGAATTGATAATTTAGTTTTAATACAACCATAGGCGACTAGTTATACATAATTAGAATAAAAGGAGTTTTTTATATTCGTATTGCTTTTAATTTTACTCATTTTGTGGTGTTTGTATGATCTTCTTTCATTCCATAAAAGGAATTTTATGTTTTCTGAAACATGCTGTATAACATATTTTAATTACTTACTATCATAAAAATGTATGAATTCGTATTGAATACAAATGCAACGGCTACATCAGAAGAAAATTGTGTCTACTGTAAAACGTCTTTTGAAACGGAATCGATGAATTATATTTGTTTTGATTCCAACAAAAAAATAATCAGCTTAAGATATTTATAACCGATGCGAATAATTTAGGTTTAAATAAACAAAAATTATTCGTAGAACCAATCAATACTTTTAAAATTAAAATAAATTACGTTGAAGAAGGCCAATTAATATTTAAGGTATAACACATTTATTAAAGAATTAATTCTATTAATTTACAAATGTTTCAAATTAATTATACGATAACTGAATACAAGTTTATACAAATGAAAAATAATATGCCATTTAAAATTTAGTAAAACAATTTAGATATCGAAAAGATAAAACCCAATTTACACCTGTATTTTATAACTCATAACGATGCTGTTTAGCGCTGATTGCCGTTCCGTAACGACTTTTCTTAATTTGTAACTCGTAACGATGTAGTTACATTATGACTGTGAGGTTAGATATAGTCGTTTAGTAACCATATCTTAAAAGTTATTGTTATACCTATAGAATTTATACTTGACGTTTTCAATTTTGATTTCAAATAGTTGATAATTGAGTAGTGAGGTTAAAAATAAAGCTATAGTGATTTATTAGCTTCAAAATCTTATTTAATTTGATAAATGGAGGCACAACAACAAAGAAGGTGATACAAATAAATTCAATAGGTTCCTACGTTTGTAACAGTTCATGTTGTTATTTTTCAGAAAGAAAATAAGCGTTTGCTTCGCCAATTAAGAGATTCTAGCAATCCCTTTAATATACCAATCGACATCTTTAGGAAATTATATCGTTTCCCAGTAACTTCAGCCCACGCACAATTAATTTAACTTCACACTATTAGTACTTATCAGCTCATGAATGTTGACACAAACGTTGTGGTTATGTTACACATACATATATTAGTTCAGATTTTTAGCATTTAGTGTGAAAGTATTACTCGTTTGTTATTATCGGAGTTAAAAACATCGGTTATTGTAGTTGAAGAATTAAATCTTAACGATTCAGTTACAAAGTACGATTTCAATAAAAAGTCGTTACAAGTTGATACCGTTACATAACGATGTTGTTCCCGAAGGAGTATTTACTAGATAAGGCTGTTAGATTCCATTAAATTTGTAATCAAAGAAATAAAATAGTCGGTTTCAATTAATTTGTCTTGTAAATGATGCAAACGACCATTATAGATGGTAGATTTGACAGACAAATTTAAGTAAGATTAAACGATACCTTTATATGGTGACATCATCAGTATCGGTTCACGGCCAAATAAACTTTCGCATTCTTAGATAATAAACGATGTGCGTCAAAATTATTTACTTAGTGTGTCAGAATTATTTGAATGGGTAATTTGCTACCATCCACAATTAGAGAAAGGTACGACCACATATTTTATTTAATCTAAAAGAAAATCAATATTTATGAGATCGATCTAGAAATTGGTCAGGAAAAATAAAGAAATATGGTTTCTTTGTTAACCGATAACTTTCTATTTATTACAATCAGGCTTTATTAATCGTAACAAATACCAAACAATATTTACTATATTAACTAAATTAAAAGGAAACGAATACATTTTAGTTTGATGCAATGATTTTACATGAATTTAGAATAATAAATTAAATTATGTATCCACGAAGCAATATGTTTTCTCGAGCATAAAGCAAGAAGAAAGCCTATTCAATCGTAACGAATTTATCAATCCTAGATACCGCTATCTACAAGTTAGAATTGAGAACTAAAAGCAACTTTGTTGAGTTCAATTTGAAAAAGCAATATTGTTGCTTTTCTAAAATTATGCTAACTAAGTAAAAGAATATATTAAATTGAAATTTCGTTATTAAACTAAGTAACTTAAAAGAAATTGAATTAGTAATAAATAAACAATTACATATAATATCGAAACGTTACAATGTATATTTTTATTTTCTCTTACCTTATATGAAATATAGGCAAAAGCGAAACTATTGTTTTCCATGTGGAAATTTTAGTGAAAGTACACGTTTTTAGGTCCACTGAGTCAGAAAATCGTGTTTTTAGAAATTGGTTTGTATGTCTGTGTGTGTGCGCCTGTGAACAGCATATCTCAAAAACGAAATGTCGTCGATAAACAAAACGACGCTTTTAAAACTTAGCATATTTCTCAACCATTTAATACTCTTTTATATAATCTAGGTGGTTTTACAGAAAAATGTCCGTAAATCTAGTAACCGCAGGCACTTCTGCCGTCAACTCTGACTAAAATAACTATGAAACTAAAGTCTTGGTCAAATGAAAATTTATAATTGATAACATAATCGCCTTTGTGTGAAAAATCAAGAATTTAGTTAAAATCGAATAACTGGAAGTACCACTTAATTTTATTACTTTTAGATATTCCCGAATTTTTAGTTTTCGAGATTTTCTTGCAATGTTTGATTCCTACGCAACTTTATTATTTAAAATCACGAAATTTTACCAAAGGGAAATACCAACAACGTGCATTTCATTTCCGTATGAAATTTATTTTAAGATAGCTTAAGTTATCATTTAAAAACTTTTGAAACACATTACCTAGAAAATAATTAGAAAAGTTTGAAAGACAATAAAGTACTTAGAGATAAGTGACAGTGATGTCACATCAATAAATATTATATAAACAACGTCGCGTCGCAACTAAGAACTTTCCAGTAAAATAAATCTACCCCTAAAGGGTGGCCGCAAGAAAAATTCAATGGTCAGCAAACTAGATGGAGTACAAAAACAACCTTCAAATACGAGCATGCGATTTGTGCACAGATTATCTTGTTGTCAGAGCGTCGAATTCACCAGTTGAATTAAACTCATTGTCTTCGAAGATTGACTTCCAAAGGCCACTGGTAGATGAAAGGACAAGTTCTACAACACAAACAGCTTGGAAATCAACAACATCAGAAAAGTAAATTAATTAATTTACGTAAACTCAATCAGAGTAAGTGTACACGTTTAAAATTGTGTTTAATAAACTTTAAACATTAAATTTTCATTCAAATCTTTATTAATTATAAATAATAAATTATTTGTAGCTATGTGGACTGCAAAGATAGTTAAACTATTAATATTTACAGTAAATCAGTTAAAGATTCTAGCTAGTTGAATGATTTTTGTTAGCAATAAGGCGACATTTTGGCTCTGTCTATAATGTTTGAAGAAGAAAAGAGTTTATATTTTGCCCGGGTTTGCGCAACCGTGGGGCCGAGTTATCGTGGGCAGCAGTGCCTTCGCGACCGTCTAGGATCCTTCTAATAAGGTTCCAGGATTATTCGTGCAACGATTCGAGGTCGTACTTTCAGTGTGCTCCTAACTTTTATTTAACATGCCTAGGGTTCATAGTTATTGATATAAATAACAGAAAATAAAAAACAAAATACGTTTTTCTATGTCCGAAGAGGTTGTCGAAACACATAATGAGCATGTTTTGGCAGTACCTCTTTCGGAGTGGAAAAAATGTTTTGCAAATTGGTTTGAGCGTATACGAAAATATATAATTTTTAAGGAACAGTATTTTGAAAAGTAATAAAATCATTTATTTTAATTTTTGAATAGTTTTTTTTTGGTATTTTCTAAAAATGCTTGCCGCTACCGTCGTATATTCAGCTAGTACTGTTACAATTTTCTTAAATTAAACAAAACAGAGGATACACGTTAATTCCGATGGAGATAAATTAATTGTTAGATAATAGAAAAGCTGTACTAGCATCTAATTTTGTTGGAAAAGGGGTTGTGGATTTGCACGAAGGTGGATCAGCAAAGAAAACAAATTTCTTAAGGTATAAAGACTAGAGATTATATGAAATTATAATCACGGAATGGATTGAGTAGATCTAATGGACCTGACGATAAACCTATACAGAGTATAAAATCAAAATCTTAATTCTGACTCATTTTCATATTGTAGACTTGGCAATTCTAAGTTCATAGTTCAAATACGAAATTGGTGCTAATAAAACGGGTATTTCACAAAAGGACTTATTAATATTGCTTCATTTCAAAATAAAAATAGAAGACGCGGTAATTGGTGTGGAAGTAACCCTTTAAAATAATTTTCTACACCTACAACAAAAAGGGAAAAGTTACTGCATATCGTCAGATGGTGTTAGATTGGATACAGCGGACCATTTATCAAAATATGGTGGGAAGTTTGAACCAAGCCTGTGTAAGGAAAATTGCTGTAAAAACGGCAACTCAAATTAAAAGTGCGTGAAATACATGGTGTCCGGGATATAAAAAGTATTATTTAACACATATGTATATCCAAGCGCTTTGTGAACATAAATCTGTAGACATTTTTAATATAATGTAAACAAATTTTCGCATAAAAATCTATCATGGGTACAGACCTGTAATATCCTTCACCATGAAACGTACTTAAAAACATGAATACGACTTTATGTTTTTTGACAAAATATCATGTCGCCAGATCTTTTAATAAAAAGTAGTTCAACGTATTTCTTTAAATCATCCAAGTTTGCTTGTTATGTGGTAAAATACTATTGTTTATTAATTATAATTATTTAAGCATTAATTATTATGTGATAAATATCTTAAATTGACATAAGTTTTATTTACATTAATTTGTATGAACATAGTTTTTATTGCATATAAATTACCCAAACTTTGAATGAAATTCATTTATCATGTAGATTTTTAACTATTTTCCAAAATTTCAATTATACACAAGACAAGTGAGTGCAAATATTAATAATATGAAGATATTTATCAAAAAATTTAACGTCCTAGGGACTTTATAAAAGTGAAAGTTATTTAAAAAATGTGTCCTTATACAATAATACAATTGTATACATATTAAAAATGGTATCTATTAAGTCAAAACCTTGTTTTTATTTTAAAGATTTTATAAACTTGTACAATTAACGCACACTAGAACCTTTAAGGAAGAAAATAAAACTTTTTATTTTAAACGGAAATTAGTGGGTATTCGTAATAACATTCATTAATGATACTCTGAAATCGTATGCGTCATACTGAACCCGTTCGTTCGACTTCGGTTACTGATTAATGTTGACCAGCCGACTCTCGTTCAATAGAGTAGACCAAGTTAAAAACCAGAGGCGGGCTGAAAGCTTTTATTGCAAATACTTTTAAAACTATGCAATTTAGACACATAGTTGATAAGCGTTTTTTGTGGCGCATTTTAAGATGTGTTTGATGCTTCTTATATCGCGGGTACCCTGTATAGTGCTCACTTAGCTCTCTTGAGGGATAGACACTATTTCAAAAACTACTTTTTAGAAAAACAATTACAATTTACTGAAGTTTCTATAATTTTTTACTCTCTCTGACCTATATTAAATGTAATATAAAGTCATCGTTTTCGGTCAAAATTTTCGATGTCTAGGTTTTAGCGGAAACACACGTTTTCAGGACCCTTGAGTACGAAAAAATGTTTTTAGAAATTGCTCTGTGCGAGCGTGCGTATGTGCGAGCGTGCGTACGTGTGTACGTGCGTTCGTGCGTGCGTGCTGGCGTGCGTGTGTGTGAACGTGTGGAGGTGTGTGGTCAATGTAGCTTTTAAACTAAGCGTTGTAGAAGGTGAAACTTTATATTTGAGTTTATTACGTTCCTGACACGTTCTAATAAGAATTTAGTTAAAATCAAATGACCATTTTATTCTACGATTTTTAAGTTTTTTGTGTTTTTCTCGAAAACAACTTAACGATTTTTTTTAAACTTTCCACGTTTCATACGCCTATAATGTTCTTTTACGTGAATTAATCGGTTTGTCTGAGAAACATCGTTGGAGCAAGTTATCGGGGAAAATCTCTAGAGTTAAGCAGTGTTTCCTATGGCAAGTTAATTGGATGGATAACTGTTGCCATTATCATTCCTAATGTGAATATAAATTAATATTTTAATGATTTATATCCTTTATTTAGATACCTAATTGCTTTTTATTTAAATTTATAAATTATTTTTGCTCTGAATTAGTATAAATTTAATTATAAAAGTCTAGCACATGTATATGAGAAATAATAAATGGATGAATTATTGATGTTTTTAAATTAATTTTTGAGTTTTCAGTGTAGGCGTATAGGGAATCAACTGAGGTTAATAAGTTCAAATTGAATATAAAATATGTAAAAGAAAGTCGTGTGTTATCTCATACTAGATTTTTATTTTACAAAAAATAAACTTTTTCTCATCGCGTATTTTATCATACGCAATAAGAAAAAATTATAGCCGGAACATTATGAAACTCGGTCAAATGCTAACATTTTTATCAATTGTGTTCATTCTACATTCACTCAGAAGAGATTTAAATTAAATAAATACTTTTGTTCATTGAAATACATAGTTGGGTTCAACCCATGTATATTTCTGTTCCATATTTGGTTCAACGTTAGCAAAAGGTAAAACAGAATGCAAAAACATTAAATCATTAACTTTGTTTCAAATGTATCTTATTTTATTTTTAATGCTTACTAGTTTCGGAATTTTTCTATAGTTCCATTCTCAGAAGTGCTATGTGATCTGTACATTGTTTTAAATAATTGGTTATTAATTTTTTTTTAAATTAATTTAGGTACTAGTTCAGATATTGAATAAATTAAAATAAGATACTTTGAAAGTAAATGTTAATCTAATAAAAACATAATAATAAATTATTTTAACGTTTACTTTTAAGGTGCACTGTTTTAATTTATTTACATATATAATATCAAAATTAGTTGCTAAATGAAATATAAAACATTATAAACGACCAACGATTTATATCCATTTAAGGCTCACGCTGTGCCGTGATGATGGCATTAAAGAAACATTCCGAAACTAGTATGCGTTAAAAAAAGTAAAATATTTTTGAAACTAAAGTTTAAAGTTATTTTTTTTCCACATCCTAGTTACTGTTGAGTTTTAAAATTGTAAGATATGTATCCTTTAATCAATCTTTTATTAATTAATTATTAGAAATGTATCCTCTCTTTAATTTTATTAAAAAACAACTATTTTTAATTTATATTTTTAAGACTATAAAATACTTTATCTTAAAATTTTTAAAATCATATTTATATTAATTTTAATATTTTTTGCAGGAAAATTGTATACCGAAGTATATAAACGGTTCGGACAAGTTACAGAAAATTTAAATTTAGATGAACAAAATAAAATTTTTCAAGTAACAGCATTAATTCCGGCCGTTGAAAGTCGAGGATTTGCAAATAATATTCGGAAAATCAGTTCTGGAGATGCCAATCCCACTTTAGCTTTCAGTCATTACGAGGTAAGTGGATTTTCTTTATTAAAGTTGTAATGAATTGGCAATAATACATAAGTAATATATAACATGTAATTTAACAAATAGCGGATATAAGATGTCATTTTTCTATACTTTCTAGTGATAACGGATATTTACAATTATAATGTCATTAATAGCTTGGGAGAGAAGTAAAACTGCTCTTTCAACATATCTATGTATATATACATCGAAATATTATAGAATGAATCTACACCTACGGGATTATAGGACGGACAATGCAACAACAGAAGACTGATTACAGGAAACGAGCTAGTTGTCCAATTATATTTCATGTACCGCGTTACATTCCGATATAAACAATTTGTGGACGGTTTTTCATTCTCTCACAATTCTTTTTACAAAATCGTTATTTCCAGCGGACACAGTGATTTAAAATTTCAGATTTAAATTAAAAAATTTATATTTACTAATCAATGGTAAAATCTTTACCTATTTTTAAATGTAAATTATCCTAGAAAACACTGATTAGTTAGGTTACATCAGGCCGTCTTTTAAATTTTTTTAATGGACATTATTTAATACCTTTTTATTCATTTTTGTTTTACTTTAAAGTTGTGCTTTAGTTTCTTGTGAATCTGATAAAATTTTAAAACTTGAATAAATTTGATTGTACAATTTTTTTGAATACGACGTTTAATACTAAATTAATTACCTACGTGCACCTGTTGGTTTCGTTTTTCCGATTATTTTACTTCCGCTCTATTTCTGTATCTTTTTAGTTTTTTATATTATCAACTCCCTTTCGGGATGCGGGAACTTACTGATTCTTCAGGGGAAATGAAGAGCCCCTGTTGTTGGAGCTTTCTTCTGTCAACCTTCGGGAACTTGGAGATGCAGGCTTTTAGAGAAGGAACTTTTCGATCTACTTGTGATGATTTTTTTATCGTTAAAATACTTTGTTGTGTGCATTTAATTCTGTTGGTCATTGTAAATTTCATTAATAACTAATTTAAATAATTTTGAATTTTTGCATATTTTGATTTTGATTATATATTATTATATTTTGAATATTTTGGTATCGTAAATATATAATCAGTTTTTTACAATAAATCCTCGAATGTCGAGAAAAACGGCGGAAGCAAAGTTGTATACCTTTTATAATTTTTTAACAATCCGTAATAATTAAATTGCTGAAATTTAATGAAAGTTGTTTTTAAAATTTCATCAAAAGTCATAGTTGAAGATTATGTAATAAACAATAATTACGTTACTCACTTATAATAAACATTCGAAATTTAGGAAACGCATTTAAGAGATAGCGCTTAGTATGAATACAACTTCAATTCCTGCTTTGTTTGTAAAAATTACATAAAATACAAATTATTTTTTCACACTCTTATAATAAGTATATTTTTACGAAAAGAAAGTTTTTGTGTGTGAAAATTCTCGAAAATAATAGTTTATAACAAATCAAAGGCAAAATGCTAAACAGCAAATCAAAATGACGTCGTTACTTAAATTTAATGCGATTGGTACTTTCTTTAACGCTTTGACGGAGACCTGACACCTGAGTCTTGGCATCTGACAAATTACTTGACACCTGAAGGATTATCTGACAGATTACCTGATGAATTACTCAACATCCGACGGATTATCTGACGCTCAGCCGACAGAGACCTGACGAATTACCTAACATCTGACGGATTATCTGTCGCTTAACTGGCAGAGACCTGATGAATTACTTGACACCTAACGGATTACTTGATAGATATCTAGTTGACCTGACAGCGTTATTCACGTGCAAAAGAGTAAATATTTTATCTTCGTTTCTAATTTTAGAAGGATTTGCTTTTAAATCTATAGGATGTAGTCATAATCGAAGCTGACTACCGTTTTGATAAATCAAACTTTTATCTAAATATATGAAGGTTATTTTTCAGAACGTCTAAGTATGTTAAATAGTTGCATAAAGATTTAATTTTTAATGTTTATCGTTATTCTGAAAGGATATATCTGGAATTACATCTTATATATCGGTAACCCATAGATTTTAGTATTTTATACAGGCTGTCCAAAAATAAGTGACGCCGCTCAAACCGTGGCTACCGTATGACCTGTAGTACGACTTTTAAATTTTGAAAATTTAAATGATATAATTTGCTCTAAATACAATTCTGTCTACTATCTAAAAGGAATTATGAATAGGACGATAGTAAACACGTACTAAAGTAGTTTGATATGCTTATAAAAACACGCAATGTTTTCCTAGAAGGTGCTTGTAGTAATGTAACCTATGAAAGTTCTTTGGTCATGCTTACTTTCTTTGAAATAACAAAACAATTTTAAGTCGGCCGTTACACTTTAAAATTTCATTTTTAAACCTATTGATTGCTTACTATCAAAATTATTTGTTAAAAATATCAGATTTTATATTGTTTTATATTAAATGTCATACATGATATTAATACAAAATTTTGTTTTAAAATTTGTAACGTGTTGAATGGAGATATTCTAAAACAAAATAACCGATTCTTTTTACGCCGGTCAGTAATAATATTTATTCCCTAATAATTACTGTTGTAAAAAAACTGGAAAAGATATCGCTTTTTTATTTCATTTTGTTTTGCAAAAATGATTTTTAAACTTTTGGCATACCTGTTGGATTTGTGTAGCAGAGATAGAGAAATACTGTTCAAAATATATCAGGAAAAGTAACAAAATTCTTTTAATGTTATCTTCTGGAATAAATCTTTTTAGAAATAAACATATGTTCCTACTTCAAGATATACCGATGTGTAATACATATTAAAGGCAACGATATTACTATCCGGCACGGCGCGCTCGCCAGGGTTGGACTTAATACTATAATTGTTAATATTTCGAAAACTATACTTGTTTTTGGGACACCCTGTATAATATAGTTTGTTCCAATGTGTAGTCTAATTTGAAATGGCATAAATGAATAAATTAGTTAAAGTAAAATAAATATTTTTACTATGGTAATACTAAATTCTCTTTGATAATTGTTTTTTTAAGAAATATAAATAACAAGTATTTTCTTTCAACACGCTTTCTTAGTATCCTTAATCGGCATACAGCATTTTGCTCGATTAATAATAGTTAATTCTTAATTTCCACTACCCTAAGTAATATAGTATTGGATAAAATATGTGTAAATGTAAGTGGTACTAACTGAAAAAATATTTTCTGCTTTAGTACATCTTGGAATTTTTGATTTGTTGCCATTTCCCTTGCCGAATAAAACTATTCTCTTTCTTTAACTAGTGTTCATTTTAAAATGACTTAAGAAACGGACTTTATCAGTAAATAACTCACCTTTTATGCACAAAAATGTTTGAGTTAAGCATTTGTGTGATTTATTAAACTAGAGAAGCTCTTATAATATGTTGTACTTAATTTTATAATAAAAGTAATTGGTTTTCTTTTTCTCAACGTTTATTCATTTTAAGAAATCGATAAATGACATTGACAATTCAAAATTTAAATATTTACAATACTTCATTGTGTGCAACATGAGGAAATTGAAATTACATCTAAATGAAAGTATTACCAACTTTTTGTTTTTTTGATAATCTATGAGTTTTGTGAACAGATAATACATCAACTACGTGCCATTTGTGCAATTAAAAACGCGAATTCAACTGCATTACGCTTAAATACATCCCCGCCTGACACACATACATGCATACATACAATTACAGTACACGTACATATGTACATCAATTTCGCGACATTTCGGCAATTAAAGCCGCAAATTCAATGGCTCGCGTAATGTTCATTCCCAGTACACTACGTAATATAACATAATATAAAATTATTAATTCGCTAGCGGGTAAGGCGTGTTTTGAAGAGTGCTAAGTATAAAGTTGTGAAAAAGTGGTTAACAATGCCCTGCGGGGTGTGTAATAACAATGTAACTATCACAAAGGTGACATGCATTAAGTGTAAAGTCGATTATCATATTAGCTGTGTTAAAAACAAATTTAATTTAAAGGAATCGGAGCTGGAAGGGTTTTACTGTTGCGATGATCAGGTTTCAGATATGGAATTAAGGGTACTAACAGCGGAAAATAAGTTACTAAAAGGTATTATACAAGATAAAGACTTAATTATTAATAGTTTGCAGGAGCAAATA